>WBNM01001955.1:51856-64467 GCA_013399055.1 Ramphastos sulfuratus
CCCTCCCCCCTGTCCCTCCTTGTCCTTTTCCTTCATCAGCAGGGAACATAATCTGTGGGAGTTGCTGTTGCCAGCTCTATCTAAATGTGGATGCTCTTTGCACTGAGCGTGCCTGTCATGCCAATTAGCAGAGGGAGCATGTCCAGCCCACTCAGTTCACCTCTAAAGAGAAAGGAGATCTTCAAGTATGAGCAAAAATTTACTCTGGCTAACTCCCACCTAGAGCCTCAATTAACTAGCAGCAGCTTCAGGACATTAAATTTGCTTGCCACCTACTTGCAAGCTGCAGAGAGCAAGACTGAACATTTCTCACACATCCCTATCAAGAATTCTGGATGCTGGCAGGTGAACGAGTGCGTACCCCAGTGCTGGCTACTCCTTCACACTTTTAGATCAGGACCTTTCCCTCTCTACTCAAGTTTCTGGGTATTGTGTTGAACTAATCTCTGCCATCTTGTTAGAGTTGTGTAGTTTATTTGGGACAATGGATCCTGCTCCATCTTTCCTCCTATATGCTGCAGTTTTCAAACTGCACCCATCTTGTTTATGCTGTCTTAAAAGACAGTGTGTGGATCTGCTTCTGCTTCTGCACAGGAAAATATTTAAGTGGATGATTATTGCTGTGTTCCCATTTGATGCCTTTCACAGAACAGCTAAGAGCTTCAGAAACAAAATTTCATTTGCTAAATAATTACGAACTTTAGGGATGGCTATATTAAATAACTAAAGAGCAATTCAGACCTTTCTAATTCAGGAAACTGAACATGTCTTTAAAGAGCTGTCTTCTTGGGGAAAAGGTAGTAATGAAATTATATCATTATCACAAAGATTAATATGATTTCAGGAAGATATTCTTGGCCATCAGCTTAATATAAAGACATAGAACTAGAAAGCAGTCATCTGACTCCAGAAATAACTACTGACTTTATCAGAAGCTATAACATGGAATAGAATGACAAAGTCTTGGAGAAGAAGTAAATGCAGAAACTAAAAAGCTATGCATTTTGTGTGGTGATTACTTTCCATAGCCAGATGTGATAAACACAACAGCAATCTAATGTAAAAAAAAAAAAACAAAACTGAAACCAATTTGAAGTGATTCATAAAACATATTCCCTTCGGGTTATCTTGTGACTTTATTTCAACTAAATGTTTGTAGTTTGGTTTTGAGAAGTTTCCAGCATTAATAGAAGAATGTGTAGTCGCACATTGGGGCATCTTCCTGCCACACACTAGTGAATATGCAGGCAGAAGTGTATGTGCTGAAAGGGAGATGAGTAATAGCAAAAAGGGAGAAAACTTTACTGTTTGTACAAAGTCCTGCTCCTCATATTATTATTACAGAGACTGGAGAGAATATATCCCTGCATTTTGTTTTACTGTATAGATTAAACTCTGCTTGTTCAGAATTACAACAAAAGGAAACAGGAAGAGGATAGGGGCAAGCAGGAGTTTAAATCTTTAATACCTTTCAGAGAAGTCAAAGGGGAAATGATTTAGAGACCAGATAATCACCTGATTTTAAACAAAATCTCAGTATGTGTGCTGCTTTCATTTTCAAAGCTAAACTAAATGGCTATGGTTTCAAAGACAGTTCTTTCCCAAGGAAATGCTGCCCAACAGATCGTAGTAAGGGTTGAAAGGAGAGAAGTCAGTTCTTCCTGGAACAGCAACAGTAATGGCATCACTATGTTGTAGTGGTTGTGTCTGAGAGATGTCTTAATGGTTATTATTGTGCTGGTTTGAGCTAATTGGAATATTTTAATGGAGAAAATTATATTACAGGCTGAGAAAAGGAAACAATGGTGATGTTTACTTCACTCATAGGCTTGCTGAGATGGATAAAACTAAGAACGTAAACATAGATAAGACAGTTGTCTCTTGGGATGTTAGCAGCTTCTGGCTTCCTTCTCTCTGCTGAGTAACCTCACTAACCACTTTCCTTCTAACCCCCCCCGGCCGATTCTCCAAACTCACCTTGTGTGTTAGGCAAACCTTGGGGTAAGGTATAGGGGTGGGGAGAAGGTGGAAGGGTGGTTGGGAGCCCCTCCTAGGGTTTCTGATTTCTGGGAGGGGTGTTGTGTTTCTGTATTACCTTTACCTTGTATATTTCTGTAAATATTCTTGTATATAGTGTATATATCTGCTTGTACATTGTTCTAAGCTGTAAATAGAGCTTCATTCCTTAACTTCCAGCCAGCTGAGTTCTAGTCTGGGTCATTTTACAAAGTGGGGGGGGGATGGGGAACTCCCAAACCAACATCAATTATTTAAGGAGCATTTGGGAAAAGGTATGCTGTGTGAGAGAGCTTGGTTAGTGTTTCACACCTTCTACAACTTCCACTGTTGTAGACAATTGAGGTCCCAAAAATCATGTGATTGGGAGAATTTATTTGCTTTGAATATCCCTGAAACATTGTAAAGTTTGTTTAGCCCTTTTTCCCCTAAATTATATTTACACAGAACAGAAATATGGAAGTTACTGCCCTGCATTCCAGGGAAATAAACCTTATTTTGTTATTTTATTATATCACTGCTTCTCTGCATATTGCAAAACCATAACACTATGTAGAATGCCTTACCTTTATTTATGACATCGTGGACTTGCTGTTGTTTCAATCAGCAGAGAAGTTGGTATATAAGGTATTCAGCTGCCTGCCCTTGTTGTGGATTTATCAGCTTTATTTAAGGCAATTGAACTGCAAAGATGAGGATTGCTTCTACAGATGCCTGCTCTGTTTAAAATGAGACATACAAGCTAAAATTCTCAAAGCAGCTAACACGTAGGTTTGAAATGCATGGCACTCATGAACTTTATGGGAAAATGCACAGCTACACTATAAATTCTTTTGAAAGGTGAAAGCAGAAACTCATGTATATGATAAGATAGTGTTAGATAAGCCCTCATATTAGATTTTTGTCCTGGCCTTTGAAGTTAAATGCAGTCTGATCTTTACCTCCAAGTCAGATTTATGTTTACCTCTTACATACTCATTTTTTTCCTTCTGTTTTTCAAACATCATCATTTGCCTTTACTTCATCCATGAGGGAGGGTTGTGTATTAGTGAGACAAGCTATTAGTCTTATCTACAAAAACTGTTAGATTTGGAGGAGTAAAAAGAAAAAAAAAATATTCTTTTGGTCTGGGTGATTTGCTGTTAGTTTCCTTGAATATGCTAGCACTGTTTTTTCCTTAAATTGTGTTGTTACCAAACAAGTTTTTCTTATTAAGTCATTAAGTTCAAAAGAGTTCCACTAAGAAGAGGACCATACATTTTTTTTTTTTTAAAGCAACAGAATCTCTGCTTAATTTACAGTATTTTCATCTTGAGAAGGCTGTCAGAAATTTCATTTAATATGGTGTTAACAGTCTAAAAAAGTGATTTCATAACTGTTCTGTAAAGGAAAGTTGAGCTGATGGTGCTATGGGAGACTTTAAATGAGGTTTTCATTGGTTCGGTTGGTTTGGATCTGTGTCTAGATTTTATTAGAGTCTAGCTCCTTGTGTGTTATAAAGATTACAGCTGTGCAAAACTCAGCTTTTACAGCATTTATACAAAGATTATTTTTTGTTTGCCTTCCTTATTTGTGTATCCTCTGCTTCCTCATATTTGTTTTCTGTCTAAAAAATGCAATTAGGCTTTGACTGGTAGGATAATTACAGAGGATTGAACCAAGTCTCAAGCACTTAGAATCTAAGGAAATTACATGGCCACTAGAAACTTGTAGATGACTGTTACCAATTGCTATGGACATCCAAGAGGTAAAAATATGGTCGTATTTCTGAGCCCTTTTGGGTCTGTTTTCAGTAGAGACCGGGTAGGGTTTTCCGTTTTTGAAGAAAACAGTGGTTTTCAGGAATTGCTTTTTTGCTGGTCAGAAGTGTGACTTTCTTACAAGAATTCCAACTTGTCATCAAAGCTCACCCAGATCATCTAACCTGGAAGAATTTCAGGGAAAGAAAAATTATGATAGGAGGAGAAGGAAAGCCTAACAGATAGTGAAATATTTTTCTCAGAAAAAATAAGATTAAGGGAAAAGAAAAAACAAATCTTCCCTTCTCACTTAGCTTTTGTTCACACGTTGGTGTATATCTTCCAGTTCATTCTCTCTCTGTATCCCTGAATCTCATTTATTTGCAGCAGTGCCCTGTGGAGAGTGAATTTATATCACGGATAAAATTTCATATGCTTGCAAGCCCTTTCTTCAAAGAATCATGATGGAAAGTGTGCTCTCCAGGTCCTGCCTAGAAAGGTGTCTTTCACACAGTCCTTCATATTCCTGTCACCCAATGGATGATATCTCATCCGATGGGACAGAATAAATTCGGGAGTTTGGGGGAAACTCGATATATTAGTGCCATATGACACCTTTATTCTTACCTAGATCTGAAGAAAAGAGAGACTGCAATATCCTTTGAAGTAATACTGTCAAGATTTAGTAAAATTATTTATAAGAAAGTTAAATTTGTTGGAGCAGAGACCATCTGTTTGATGTATGTTTATGAAGCACCTACTATGATAAGTTGCCTACCTGCTGCTCTATATCATGTATTCTCATGATCGTAATAGCAGTTAATTGTAATAATTTGTACCTTATCTGAAAACAGAGATGTGTGGGGAATTTAGTTAGGGGGGAAAAGCTAAATCAAATTAAAACAACAACATGCAAACAATTATAAGAAGAAAACTTGAGAAGCTCAGTTCATCAGAAACTCTCCTCTAATCAGCACAGTCAGGTTTTTGTGAGGTTTTGTTGTAGTTTTGTTGGTTTGGTTTGGGTTTGGATTTGTTTTTTAATAAAAAGACAGATGTAAATCTGCAATGAGAATGGAATGGACATAGAAAATAAGTGGTATCTGGATGAAGTTATCTTTCCAATTGCATTATGGCAAAGCAAAGAAAATCAACTCATTTAATTGACAAAAATAACACTTCAAATCTCTTTTTTTTTTTTCCCTTTACAAATAACATATTTTACCAGCACACATTTTCAGAATTTACCTGTATACTTATGCTTCTACTATCTAGATAGAAAGATATTTTACTAATCGATTAAGAAAATGCATTGTATTAGGGAAAGAAAGCAACAATTCTGGCATCTTCCAGTTCTAAAGGTGCTCAGTAGTAATTCAGATAGTAAAGTTTCCAATTCAGTAGAAGTTCTGATTTTGATCCAATTGTAATTAGAATAATCCTAATTAAATTCCCATTTGAGTCCAACTAAACTTTGCAATAAGAGTTTGGGTTTAATTCCAGTATAAGAAAAAAAAAAAAAGTTATTGATCCAAACTCTTTCTGACTCCCTGTCTGTGAGGAGCAGTGTATCAAAGACAGCGTAACATTGAGGGACTCTGGCAAAAAGCAGGACCTCTTGAGTTCTGAAAATAATGAAATAGTTGTTTTGCCCAAACAATGTCAACGCAGAACATATGAATTCAAAGAAATCTTTAGAACAGGAATATGGGTAGTACATAAGACTAAAACTAGGCTTATAAACTGATGCATCTTATCTGGAAGGCAACAGAAAAGCTGTGTAGACTCTTTAAATTCAAATAGAGCTTAAAGTGTATTTACCAGTTCCCAAAAGCACCTGATAAACAAAATGAGAAAGAAACAACAAACCCCATACACATTTCTTGGCTATGAGAAGCACATCAGAAACAAGTCATGATTGAGTCTAGCAAAGTGAGCCTTTTTTTCATGCAGACATTGTCCACTCTAATAGTCCTTCAAATATTCACGTATACCTATAGACATCCTGAGGAATACTGTTGAACGTAAACTTCTTTGGGCAGATGAAATAAAAAAGTTACTAAAATGCTACAATTTATTTGGTTAATACATTGTTTAAAAGTCTCCTGCCTGTCCATGGAAAAGAGGTCAGTTTAGAAATAGAAGCAAATAAACAAGAGAGTAAAATCTTGGTTGGTTTAATGGACATTTCAGAGGTGATTTTATTCAAGGTGCTGCCATTTTTGAATAATCAACCCTTAATTTTACTCCCAAGCATTTAAAGAAGGATGTACTCTCCCTTGCTTTGTTTATAGGATTGTAATTCTGTTTATAGCCTAATGCGTTTAGTGATTACAGTCACATAAAAAAATTGTACATAAAACACTCACTGTACTCTTGGTAACTTGAATGATGGTCATTGAAACCCAGAATGAATCTTTTTTAGTCCTTTGAATACTTGAGACACAATCCAAGCTCAACAGACGCATAGAGCACTCAAACTTAACCTAGCACCTTATATTGTCATTATTTACGATACCTTCTTTCTACTGATTACCTTTGTTTGCAATGGTTCCCAGCTTACCAGGCATTTCTGAATTATATCAGAAACTCAGTTCTAGAATTTTTTAGCTATAGTCACAGATTTTTAGGAGAATGATTTGGAACAGTTTTTTTGTCCCGTTTTTTGAAAATGCTGCTTAATTTCTTTCCATGTATCTGCCAAATAGCTGTCTGAGGGTCTGACTACAGGCTCTGCTCCTGTGTAGGCTACCAATATAATGCTGCAGCAAGCTATTGTGTTCTGTTCCCAATCTCCAGTTAATGGCTCTATTCGGTTTCATTCCTGTTTTGGAGACAGAAACTGTTAACTTTATTAGGTGCTCAAATACTGTGCTAACAAGGACCAATAAACATTTCAGTTTTAGCACTGTGCTAGACTAGTAGGTCAAACCATTACAGAGGAACATAGTAATACTTTTTCGTGTCTACACACAGCTAGAGGAGTGAAAATAATGCTTTCCATGTATGTTCCTTATGCTATATATCCCTGATTAGCAAGTGAACCATTTTCTTGAAGACATTATAGTGAAGAACATAGCCAAAATGAAACCGTGTTGGAATCCAAAAGTCAATCCTTCTTTCTCTCTCTGTCCTATTTCAGAACAGATGGGCTCAAGTATAAAGAGAACTTGGAAGGTTTTCTTTTTATTTCTTCTTTTTTTTTTTTTTTTTTTCCCCACAAAAATGGATATGTGGCCCAGCAAATTCTTCTAGCAGACTACACACGTATTCTTGGTTTGGCAGTATAAAGAGCTTGGTTATTTCTGGAGGGAAAAATGTTGAGTTTGCATATTGATGAAGGAGATGTTTAAAGGAGTTGGTTTTCCTTGTTTCTGATGTGTAGCACGATATACCTTTTATATCTAAGCAGATATGTCAGTGTCTGTAAATAAAAGTCTGATAGGTCACCTTTTCTCCACAACCTCTTGCAGGTTCTAAGGCTATCAGATCTAGAATTCCATGAATCAGATCTTGAAAACCACTGTTCTAAGTCCACGTAATAAAAAGATGCAAACAAGCCATTGATGAATGTATTCAGAGTGATTGAGCCACTTATTTAGAAAATAGGAGAAATTAATTATAAACAACTCATAGGGTTCCAGTCTGATCATCAGGCTAACAAATGGCATCAGGCTAACAAATAGCCTTGAAATATCGTTCTTTCAGTGCAGAAAATAGTGTAAGGCTGATAGAGAGAAAATAGACCCCCAAAAAAACCAAACAAAAAAAAATTCCACCTGAGAGTCACAAAGGAAAACTTGCATGGTTTGGACATTAGTAGAAGGTTAGTTAGCTGTTTTAATGCATAATAAAACTGTTCTTCAGAAAAAAACATGCACAAAGAAATGGTATCTTCCTAAAGGAGAGGAACAAATCAGTTGCCTCTTGTAAACGAGAACTATGTAAACAATTGTCCTTCAAGAATAATTGTCCTTTAAGAGAGGAAAAATGACTACAAGAAGAACATGCAAAAAAAATCTATTCTATTCTCTTCACACTGCTGGAACAGAAGCTAAGTCACTGGCTGTTGTATTTCAGGAGCAATAGACGCTGTTGGTGATCTTGTGTGGGGATATATAATGTATCTATGTGATTTCCTCCTTCAAAAATGCTGAAGAGGAGGGTGGGTAATGCACATACAGACCAGATATATGACAACGTGGTGCCTGTGTGGGTGATTGCAAACAGTCACTGAGGCAACAAGAACAGACCTCTTCACAAGAAAGAAGGGGTTGCAACCTTTCTTACTAAAGTGAGTCATCTCAGAATAAATGTGATTGATTATAGCTGTGGATAAATAAGATAGTTTCCATTTTGAAGACCTAGCTTAAGTGTATCTTTTCAGCTCTGCTTCTTGCATGTATCTGCTGATACCAACACAGGTGAAAAACAAACAGGTTATGCTCTGCTGAACTCCCCCAGAATGAGTTATTTAGATGTTACATGCTCTTTACTTGCAAATATTTTGAAAAGTTCCAGAAAAAAAGACTTTATTATGTTTGTTTGTGAAGGTTTGGGAGTTACCCACCCTCCCATACTTTGTAAAATGACCCAGACTAGAACTCAGTCGGCTGGAAGTTTAGATGAAGCTCTNCCATACTCCTACCACTGTTATGCTTGGCTGCAGTGCATTCAATCATATCATAGCTTTTAAAAGCCAGAACATAAGCTGTAGCTTAAACATATACAGGCCAACCAGGAAACTGCTGAAACATATTCAGGTAGCTGTACCAAATCCAGACCTTCACACCTGCTCTTAAAAGAAGCCTGATCAGGTGGATATTAAGAAAAATGGGGTTCTTCTCAATGCTTTGAGTGATTCCCTCAACAGTCTTTGTGGTGGGTTAACCTTGTCTAACTGCCAGGAGTTCACCAAGCTTCTCTCTAACTCCTCCTTCTCCTCAGCAGGACAGGGGAAGAAAGTACAATCGAACAAATTGTAGGTTGAGATAAGGACAGAGAAATCACTCTTCAATTACTGCTATGGCAAAATGGACAGGACTTCAGGAAGATTAATTTATTTTATTTTATTTTTTAATTAATTTATTATTTTTATTGCAAATTAATAGCAAAGTAGGATAATCAGAAAAATAATTTTTAAATCATCATATTGTTGTTCCCTCTCACATCTTCCTAGACTCAACTTCACTCGACAGTCTTCTACATCTCTTTATGAGGTGTGTATAAAACCTTCAGTTAAAGAATAAACATCATACTGAGAAGAAATCAATCCCCCAGTCAGGTGTTATTAATACCCTTATTAGTTACTCTTTCACTTCCTATCCATGAGACTGTTTCTTCTGTGCCTATCCTTAGATATTTATCAATAATCAGTTTCTGATAACTAGTCCTCTGTAAATTTTCTAAGGTTCTTGGACCAGTCTTTAAGACACAGAGCTTACCAAATCAGGTCCACTAGGTTTGTAGCTTCTGATGCCAGCAAATATAATCACATGGTACTTTATATGATTACTCAAAATAGCAAGTAATTGCTAAGAATAAAGAAACAAGTAATTGTTAAGAATAAAGAAAATCTAAATCTAAACAATACTAGAACTTCATAATGGAGTCATAATATTGAATATATGCACATAAGCACACTGATTTGCATATATACACATATATATACATATATATGAGGTCCAAAGCATCTGTACATCTTTATGTTTCCAAGAAACAGAATTCATATGAGTCACACTTGCATTTAACATTGGAGGCTCTGGGACGGAGACCACCAAAAAAGGCAATAGGAAGTCAAACACCAAGATTGCCACTAGGTGAACTTCCTAGTCTCAAAGCGACCAACATACCTCAGAAAGAGATGCAAAAATTCAGGAGTAAGTGTAAAGTGTAAATTCCTTTGTAATGAGAATGTTTAAAGAAGTGCACATAGTTTTAAATTAATCTTTGAAATGTCCATTGAATTATTTTTTCTTATGAAGTTGCTTTATTAAACAATATTAATCATGTTCATACATTATTTCATCTGCAAGGGAGATGTCTAATTCCAGAGCCTTGAGTCTCCTATCCTTATTCTCATTAAATATCAAGTAATTATCTTCAAGAAGTCCTTTCGGCTTCTTGGACCAGTCCTGAAACCTCCACAGGGAATGTTGGTGAACACATTCTGGAGAGTAGGCTCACTCTTTTTTCCATAGGTATGAGTAGGCTCAGCCATGCTACCTCCCTCTATTTTAACTAAAATTCCAGCACTTTAGTCTGAGTAAACTTCCAGGCAACTTGAGGAGTGAAGGCAGGAAACAATTTCTATATTGTGAAGGAGTAAATGGAAGATGAAAATAAAATATTGCTCCATGGAAACAAGCATCTAAATTTGCACCAGGGGGTAGGTAGAGTAGCTGTATAGAATGGTGCAATTTAACTGAAAAGCTTTGACAAAAATGTCCTGTTTCTTCTAACACTATGTTAGAAGCTGTCTACCTCATAAAACACTTATGAAAGGTAATTACTGTTTCAATTAATGGTCTATCATTGTTCTGTAACACTTGCACACAAATAGTCTTTTCCCTATTTCATAATTGTTCGATTATACATTTTCAGTAGCTGTAACATTTGAAACAGTAGACCCTGTGTAAAATAGGTTTGATAACTACCTCTTTTTATTTCCCAATTACTATTTTGGTGCTTTATATTCAATTACATTTTATAAATTCAGCTGTTACATCAGTTCCATGGACTTTAAACATGTGGAGAACCATCCTAAGAATCAGACATATTGCACAGAATCACAGAGAATACATCCAATTGGAAAAGACCTCAAAAAGCATCCAGTCCAACCCTTAACCCACCACTGAAGGGTCAACACTGAACCATGTTCCTAAGTGCCAGGTCCACATACTGTGTAAACACTCAGCTATGGTGACTCCACCACTGCCCTGGGCAGACAATTCCAATGTTCAGTAACAATTTCAGTGAATAAACATTTCCTAATACCCAGCCTAAACCTCCCGCGATGCAGATTGAAACCATTTCCTCTAGTCCTGTCACTTGCCACCAAGGAGAAGAGGCTGGCCCTCCTCGCTCCAACAGCAGCAGTGCTAATTTTATATTGCGAATACACTTCAAGCACGCTGGAAATCAAATCTGTGTGTTGTTGGCAACCACTTTGCCATGCCTGCATTTGCACTGAGGCATATATTAGCTGTCAGGAAATAAAAAGGCTGTTTGCTGTGGCAAGCAAGAATTCTTCCCATTCCCCTAAGTGGACAAGCATTTAGAAAAGTTTGACTGGTCAAAAAGACTACTCATAAAACAGAACTTTCCATATTGTCAATATCATACAAGAAATAGATTCATGCTCCCTGGTGACCTTCCAAAGAGCCTCCACAAATATCACAGATACCATTGTTTGCTGTAGAGGATACTGAGTACTAAGCAATCTTAGAATAACACAATGGCTTAAAAAAGCTGTGGAAGGACACCACCAACTGATCTATAGCTGAAATGTTTCAGCCAGCTGCTGTATTGCATGCTGTCTGAAACTTCAGCTCTCAATAGCTTGGATCTTCAGTGTAAAGGTGGGATTTTATTCAATTAATCATAGCTGCTTAAAATTTAGGCTTTCAGTGTAAGCAAATCCCATAGGCTTCTTCTATAGTTAATGAAGCTACAGAAATATTTTTTAAATGGTAATTGCATCTTTTACCAGGTACAAGTAAGCAAGGTGCCTTTGGAACTATCTACTTGCACTTAAGTACAAAGTCAACAGCACTAGTTTAGATCAGCTTTCAGGTGAGACAGATACCATGTTCTGTTACAAAGAACATGCAATCCTGGTAAAGCCTGGTTTTGCAATGCCTCTTGGTTGTGTACTCCTGACCTGTCCTGACAGGACAAATCCTGCCCTTTTTCTTGGCCTCTCATTTTGCCTTTCAACTGTGTGGTATATTTCTTCCTTCAGTGATATGACCCCTCCATATTGTAAGGAAATTTTGCTTTCACTAAGCAAAATGATTAACAAACCTGGTGAAAAAATAAAAAGACAAAAGAAGGGGGGAAAAAATTACAAACCAGACAAATAGAACCACCTTCCAAACAACATTTTGTCATTTTTAACTTGAGATAAAGATTTTTTTCCCATCATCTTTGAATTAACTTCTCATTCCTTGTACTAAGGTTTACATTATGGATTTTAGCAGTTTTTCTCCGCTAAAAATAAGTATTGTAATTGTAAACATAATTAGATTTGTTCCACATAATTGCATATAAATGTAATCCCAAGGTGTTTTTCAAACTCCTTTGTTTCTTATTGATGGATTAGAACTAGCGTCTATCTAGAAGTGGTACTTTTCTCTGAGTTAATGCTGTTCAGGAATCCCAGTCCTACTTCCCTCTTATTTTTGCTACAGTTTCTGCCCAGCATTTGCTAAAACCAGGAACATTGGTAAGTGGCTGCCTTGGCAACTGATAGCAAATTAACTTTTGGTTAGCCTACGAGGCGTGTTTATTCTGGGACTTTCAACTTTAAATGAAAGCATGGATCATCGGAAATGTGTTTCTTGGACATGGAAGAATGAACAGCTGTTTCATACTCCTTTTAAATCTCTGAGAGCTGGAGCTCTGATTGTAGGCAGCTTTAAATAACATTTAAGGATGGAGGCAATAGCAGCCTGCTAGTCTACTGTGATCCACTTGCAGAACTGATCTAAGATGTTGGGGGTTTAAATGAGCTCTGCAGTGAATTCTGATTTTTTTTTCTTTGTATAAGTGATATACAAAAGCTTAATTTCGAAATTTTTTTCTCCCTTCTTTTTTATAGAATCATATGTGGTTCCATGTCCAGAGAAGGGCAAC
>WBNM01001957.1:0-23015 GCA_013399055.1 Ramphastos sulfuratus
ATGGATGCAAGCTGGAACATAGGTGGTTCCATGTAAACATAGGAAAAACTTTTTCACTGTGAGGGTGACAGAACATTGGAATGGGCTGCCCAGAGAGGTCATGGAGCCTTCTTCACTGGAGATGTTCAAAACTCACCTGGATACATTCCTGTGTGACCTGCTTTAGGTGATCCTGCTATGGCAGGAGGTTTGGGCTTGATTTTTTTGAGATCACTTCCAACCCCCAATGTTCTGTGGTTTGGTGTTATCCTGTGAATATTTGGACAGGGTTGATAGAAATATGTATGGTTTTGCTCCACATCTCTTGGCATCCTATTGGCTGTTTGTCTCAGCATCTTCTTCCCAGTAGCCTGTGTAACAAAACCTAAGAGTGATGGCTTGCTTTCAGAACCTGATGTGATGCTTTCTTCAAGGTTAAGATGCCAAAATACAGATGTCTACGTGCAGGTGTCTTGCTCTCCTCTTAGTCACTGGAGGTTACTGGTCAATAGGTGACTGGTTTGATGAATCTCTTTCTAGGCTGCACTGGATTTACTGACTAGATATACATTGACTGCAGGGGAATTTTAGACAGTGTTAGCATGTACTTGTCTAAATTTAATCTTAAGCTTTACTTCTTGTTACATCACCCTACTGCAATCTCTGAATTGTCTCAAGTAGTGTAAGCTGTGTCTACAGCAAAGTAATGCAACCAACCCATCCCACTCTATACAATTTTTAAAAATGTTGTTAGTAGTTTCTTTTGTTAGATAGAACAGTACAGAATACTTCACTCCAAAAAATATTTTAATTAAAGATCAGATTTTAGAAGGCGTCAGGGTAAGGTGGACATCTAAGGGTATGCACAGAAGTTGCCATGGAAATGATGTGTCCAACCTGTCTGAAAATCAGACCGGGTTAAGTAA
Organism: Ramphastos sulfuratus; assembly: GCA_013399055.1. NCBI lineage: Eukaryota > Metazoa > Chordata > Aves > Piciformes > Ramphastidae > Ramphastos > Ramphastos sulfuratus. The sequence goes on from WBNM01001957.1 coordinate 906, forward strand.
ATAATTTGTTGAAGAATGTAATGAAATTTGTTAAATGTGAGCTTGCATTTCTGGGCATTTCCTTCTACCTCTATGAATATTTATACATAGCCTAATATTTAAATCCATTTTACCAAGTTCAGATGAGTTTAGCACCAAAATTGGTAGAGCTGGAGAATGGTTGGATGCAATGATCATAAAGGTCTTTTCAGAGCAGAATGATTCTATGGCTCTGAATAAACTGTGCTTTCTGAAAAAGTAGTTAGTGAACTGCAAAAAGTAAATGGTTAATTTTTATGGGAAAACCCTTCATGGTCAGATGGACTCTATATGATTTCCTTAAAATGTTTTATAGAGATGAATTAATGGATTCATTTCAAGGCATATTACCACATAAAACTTAGGCTCAGTGTGAAGAAGAAAGTGTAAAAAGGAAATGACTACTCGAAAGGATCTGCGTTTTTCTTTCAGTCTGCATTAAAATACTGGCTTGTTTAAGCATAGAGTCACAGAATGGTAGGGGTTGGAAGTAACCTCTGAAGATCATGTAATCCAGCTCCTAATGGGATAACAGGGTTTGTTTGGTTTTTTTTTCTTATTTAGTCTTCAGAGCTGCAGATAGCTTGTTTAAATTGTGAGCCCAGTAGCAAGCCAAATAATGAAAACCCAGTGGAACAGCTTTTGGTGAGAAGGCTTGGAGAATTTGTGGAGAATTTGTAGAAAGGAACAAACATCTCACTTAGGGTGATTTCCAGTGTCCTGTACGGATCCCACTAGGGGAACTCACTCTGCGATGATGGTTATCTACTGAAGCTGATCCTCCTTCACCTCATTTTTATATGTTTATTAGTAGCCTGTCTTTCTGTGGTCCTGGGAAACACACCAAAGATTAATCTACTCTTTAGTTGTGAGAATCATGTTGATTCTTACTGATCTTGTGTAGTTTACTTAAATGACAAAAGTAGGCTGGAGGAACTACTGTGCTGTAGCACATTGCATAGAGGCCACAACAACCCCAAGCAGTGCTACAGGCTGGGGACAGAGTGGCTGGAGAGCAGCCAGGCAGAAAGAGACCTGGGGGTACTGGTAGATAGTAGCTGAACATGAGCCAGCAGCATGCCCAGGTGGCCAGAAGAGCCAATGGCATCCTGGCCTTTATCAGGAACAGTGTGGCCAACAGGACAAGGGAGGCTGTTCTTCCCCTGTACTCAGCACTGGTACACACACACCTGGAGTCCTGTGTCCAGTTCTGGGCCCCTCAATTCAAGAGAGATGTTGAGGTACTGGAACATGTCCAGAGAAGGATGATGAAGCTGGTGAGGGGCCTGGAGCACAGCCCTATCAGGAGAGGCTGAGGGAGCTGGGGTTGTTTAGCCTGGAGAAGAGGAGGCTCATTGCTGTCTATAACTACTTGAAAGGAGGTTATAGCCAGGTAGGGGTTGGTCTCTTCTCCCAGGTAACCAGCAACAGTGAAGGGACGCAGTCTCAAGTTGTGCTGGGGGACGTCTAGGCTGGATGTTAGGAGGAAGTTCTTCACAAGGAGAGTGATTGGCATTGAATTGGGCTGCCCAGGGAGGTGGTGGAGTTGCTGTTCAAGAAAAGACTGGATGGGGCACTTAGTGCCATGGTCTATTTGATTGGCTAGGGCCGGGTGATAGGTTGGACTGGATGATCTTGGAGGTCTCTTCCAACCTGGTTGATTCTATGATTCTGTGATTCTATGGTTTTTATACTTTAACCTGCATCTATTGCCGTTTCTGATGCTAAAGGAAAATTTTGGCTAAAGTCTAGATCCAAGTTTTTCAGAAAATAGGAATAATTGTTAATGGAATCATCTTTCCAATATTCCAGTTGATATAACTCATTTCAATTTTGCATTTCCAATAGCCACATATTTCAAACCAGCAAATTCTGTTTTGAGCTAGATGAATAAAATACAAATGATTAATATATGTCTTCTAATCATCTCTCACCAGGGTCTTAGTTATTTCATATTATATGTTGAAAAATCTACATCAAGTAGTCTAAACACTCAAAAGCTAATATATGCCAGGATTAATTTTGCTAGGGTAAGTTAATTTAATCACCCCCCATGCATATGCATTGTGGTGACTTCTTTAATTACATCATATATTATGTTTGTTACCTTTTCCTCATTCAATTTACAGAATATATGATCGTCACTTAATGAGCAACTGTTCAACATTTTCTTGTCTTGACATTATTCAGTGTGTGACCCCATACCTTGTTTATTACAGAGTATTTAAATCCTACTCTGAAGACAGAATTATTAATTATTATTAATTTCCTTATTTGCACTTTCTATATAACATCTAAGTGATGAACAAACATTAAATCAGCTTTACTGCAGCCCTGTGGAATTGGAAGACAATGTGATTTGTGTTTTATGGCTAGGGAACAAAGAGACTGTGTTCAAAAGGTGCTACTGATTGACAAGACCAACCTGAGGTGCTTAGGTCCAAAAGCCTCAATTCCTTACTGTTTAATAGAGCTTTTCCAACTCAAGTCTTCCTGTTTCCAGCTGTGTCTCTGAGCATTCATCACTTTTACAAATTCAAATGCCTCATCTCAGTGAGTCACATAGAAAATGAAGAATATACTTTTAGTGACCACCTGCAAAAAACCTGGGTTGAGCTACTACAATGGGGACTTTATGGCAAAAAAAAGATAGAATCCTACTTTCTAGTCTGACACCCAATTACCTTAACCATTCTTTCTCATCTTGCAATGCTCTTCCTTTTTTAGTGCCTTGCTTCAAAACTCGTCACCAAATTAACCTTCTTCAGTGCAGAGCTCTCGGTCATCTTTACAGCAAGGCTCATCTTGTGCACTGTATGAAGAAGATGTATTCTGGGGAAAATGGTCTATGAGTAATGCCATTAGTCTCCATCATGATGTGTTTTTTTTTTTGTTGTTGTTGTTGTTGTTTTTTTTTTTTAAAGTTATTACTCTATTCTAAAACACCTTTCATATTCCTTCTTTCTTCATCTGTTATAACTCTGAGTATAATCCAATCCTGTGTCCTTAGCAGAACAATTACAGTTCCAACTACCCCACTGTCTCCTTGTCCCGTGTTGTTCTTTCTTTTACCCTGAACATAGGCCAAGTACTTGTCCTTTACCTCCTTGTTTTCAGTGCCTTTCTGCAGTCTCTCTTTGTACATCTTCATCCCTCATTCCTTCAGGGCTGGATTCCCAGGCTTTTGTACATCCTTCTCATTTCCAATGGCTCTCCAGCCAGAACTCCATCATCAAACTTTTTTGAGTTTTTTTTTTTCAGTTTCTATTTCTCCAACCATCCATCTTCATTTTACTTTGGACGGTACGGAACCGATCAGAACTCTCTTTATGTAAATAAAGTAAATCAGAGCGCAGAACCTCTGGTCACTGAAGGACAATGTTGCATCAGTTTCATTATCCAATCATCAGCCTTAAATCCAGAGATTCTGATAGACAAAACTAGACTTTTGGGATGCTGATTTGATGCAATTCCAGAATTCAGCACAGAAATGAGACTTACTGTTTATTCAAGTTACAGATGCACCTCTCGATACATCCCAGTAACAGCTGGTCAGGTTAATCTCTTCATCACACAACAGAATGTTAATATAATGCAATATTTTGGACAAAGCCTCTGCAGAAAAATGCTGCAACTCCAATAGATGGAAATTGTACAGTTCTAGATAATCATAGAATAGTAAGGTTGGAAGAGACCTCAAGGATCATCTAGTTCCAAGCCCCTGCCGTAGGCAGGGACACCTCCCACTAGTACAGGTCACTCAAGGCCTTGTCCAACCTGGCCTTGAACATCTCAAGAGAGGGGGCATCCACAGCCTCCCTGGGCAACCTGTGCCAGTGCCTCACCACCCTGACTGTAAAGAACTTCCTCCTAACATCCAGTCTAAATCTTCCCTCTGCCAGTTTAAACCCATTGCCTCTCATCCATAATGTTCACTATACTTATTGCACACTCATATAAGATTTGAATTCAGAAGAGACTATGTAGTTTTACATAACCTTATCTGCATATTATTGTATTGTACTATAGCTAACGAGGGCCTAATTATTATTTGATCTTCAATTTAAAATATCTGAAGGTGGTGGATTCAGATCTGTCCTCCATAAGTTTTAAAGCTTTCTATCATTTCTGTGCTAGAAATTGTAAACAACTCCAAGAGGGACCGAACATCTTCTTGTGAAAGGAAACTAGATAGCACTGGGAAATACTCAACTTTGCATTGATTAATTATTGTAGTTAATTTCCATGCTTCCAAAATGCACAAATTCTTGAAAACCTCATGATACTGCTCTCTCCTACTGCTTCTGTCTTTTTTCACTCCATTGCACTTTGCTTTGTCATCTTGGTACCTCGTTCTTTTCCTAGCAAGAAACTTAGAAGAGCAAATGATCAATAAAACATTTGAGAAAGGGATGCCAGGACAGCCTAAGCTTTATAGTTGAGTCTGTGGGGAATGTTTTAAATGAGGGCAAGGATATTGGATTTGGAGTGAGACAATAATGATGGTTAGATTTATTAGAATAAATATGTGAGATCTTTTGCTCAGTTCCCTGCCTTGCCCACATCTTCTGGCTGCACTTGTCTTTCTGTCACACAGTTCCTTATCAATAAAATGGAAATAACACTGTCTCACAGATATTGAAATTACTACTTCACCATAGAAGAACAGATACCATAGAAAAATGAAGAACATTGCTTACTCTCAACTAATGTAATATTATGACTTGTGTGAGGACTGTCATTGATGGTATGTCTCCTGTGAGTGCTATCATTGGTGGATGGGGAAATTTTAAAAGCAATGCAACAGATTATTTCCAAAACTTTTTTTTTTTAATTTTTTTTTCACAGTTCTGACTATTGTTTTATTATCCCCTCCTCTCCTCAAGTAACATGCTTCTTAAAGCTACTTGCTACTGCTTATATTTCACCACTAGTCCTGGTACTCCAAAATTCCCTCTATCTTATTTTTTTAAATTTAAATCTGATTTCCTACAGCCAATTACACTGCACACGGCAGCTGCCTTCTCCTTTGACCTACATGTCCCATGTAGAGTAGAGGGGTTTTGAGGCTGCCCGAAGGTGAGAAATGTTGAGAGTGTGTGTAGCAATGAGACTGTGAATGGAAGTAGCAGTCAAATATGGTACAAATACATAACTGCTCTGTGGAGAAGAAGGTGTATAGATCTGTTTTCACAGCAGGATTCTCTGAGTTGTGTGAAGCATCTCTTTGTCTGTTCTCAACTCGGGAGGAATCAGGCTATGTACTCATGATGCTTACACTGTCTTGTTTGGCTGCATAGTTGAGGTAGCCCAAGGCAGATGTTAACATTGTTGATACTATTGTGTCCTCACCATCACTCATGAGTGTGTATTTAAGGACATATTCCATAGCTGTCTGTTCTGAGGTGTTCTAAAATTATTTCCAAATTACTTCTGTTATGGGAAGACCCATCTGTCTTCTGAGGCTGAGTTGTTCAAACAGCAGAATTCCACCACTGTGGAGGCAAGCAGAGTCTTCTGTATTGTGTTAAGACTTGCATAAAAGCATGGCCAGATTCTAGCTCATGCAAAGGATAATGGTGTAGGTTTATGTGCTCTCAAAGTTCACAGATTTTCCTATGAAGGATTAAGACTAAAAATGTGTAAAGCCTAAATCAATTACAGCCTGAACAGCAGCTACCTCCTCACTCAGCTTTGAGCACATTGTGCAGTTCTCAGTTCACGCTGGTCTTAAGTATTGACTAGCATGGCATGATGAATAGCTCAGAGCATTTTGTAGTGGGAGCTCTGAACAGTTTTGTAAGGGTGAGGATCTATCCATGCTAGGTCATGTTGGACAACAAAGGAAAACAGCATCAATTCTTCTCTTCTCCAGAAGGCAGGAATTTAGTAGATCCTGGCTGGTCAAGAAACAGCCCTCAGAAAAATATATCAACCAAGACTGAATTGTTTTCTGTAAATAAAGTAGTCACAAAGGTGCAAAATCAGTCTGCTTCATATAATGTTCAGCAAATTAGGACGTAGTCTCATATTACAGTATCACAGTATCACAGGATCAGCAAGGTTGGAAGAGACCTCAAAGCTCATCAAGTCCAACCCATTCCCACAGACCTCAAGACTAGACCATGGCCCCAAGTGCCACGTCCAAACGTGCCTTGAACACCTCCAGGGACAGTGACTCCACCACCTCCCTGGGCAGCCCATTCCAGTAGCGAATGACTCTCTCGGTGAAGAACTTTCTCCTCACCTCGAGCCTAAACTTCCCCTGGCGCAGCTTGAGACTGTGTCCTGTTGTTCTGGTGCTGGTTGCCTGAGAGAAGAAAGCAACCTCCTGCTGGCCACAACCACCCTTCAGGTAGTTGTAGACAGCAATAAGGTCATATTGTCAAATTATGACTTCAAATGTAGATGTGAACCAGGAATTATGGTTGATGCAGAAATGTAATACTGTTTTCCCACTAGGTTTGCTCAAAACTGTATATTAAGTGTAGAGGCAGAGAAGGACCTTTTGTGGCTGCTGGATTTCAGGCATGACACAATGATGACATTTTCTGATTCCTTGAGCTAGAGTCTAATTACTAGAGGAAGAGACTTTTTTTGCATTTAAATAGAAATGCTCATTTACAGAATCTTTTTATTTTTGTCCTGACAAAAATGTTCTAGTTCATATTTCTTAAGTTTTAATTAAAAATACATAAAAATACCAATTTTAATGCTTATTTGGTCTGAGCAAAAAAGTGATATTTTTCAATTAAGAATGATAGGCCTGATTCTACAACCTTTTTAGTGTGAGTAGTCCCACAGTGACTCCTCTATTTATCAGTGTCAAGAATATCTAAGATCAGAAAGCTCTTTCCTTTCATTTCCTGAAAACATAAAGGCAGAAATCTACTTCCAATCCTCAGTGAAGCTTTAGGATGCTTGGGGCTTTGTCCATCCTAACTGAGTTTGCATTTACTAATGATGTGTAACATTCTTATCTGGTTTGTTTCTGTTTGAGTGATGCTTAATGAGTGCTTGAGTACAAATCAAGCTAAAATCAGGGAAAGTAAAATGAAATAGCCATTGATGCAGAAGGGGTATTATCTTCAGCCAGAGGTCCTGTGTTGTACTAGAAGTATTTTTCATGCAATACCTGCCTTTCTCCTTTCACTTAACAGGCTGCCCATGGAAGTGCTTGAGTCAGTGCCCCAGAAGTATTAGGGACATAGTTTATTAGTGGACTCGGCAGTGTTAGATTTTTTTATTGGACCCAATGCTCTTTTCCAACATAAGTGATTCTATGATTCTATAGACTTAGACAAACCTTTGCGAAGCAACTGTGGTTTGGGTTTGGGGTTTTTTTAACATGATTTGGTGAGAAGTTATTCCTTGTACAACTGGAGTCGTGCACTGATTCTTGAGTTGTTAAATGCAGAAGATGTTAACATCAGAAAATCAGCGTTTTGTTACTTAAATAAACAGCTTTGGTTCTGGTTTTGAAACAGAAAGTGTAAGAGTGCAGTGTACCTGCCCTGCACATACCATTCATTTAATATTATGTGTTGCTTAGTTTTTGTTGTATTGTTACTACTCAAAGACCTTTTTATTTTACAAGTTAACTCTGAAGAACACATATTTTTGAGTATTCAGCAGTAAAACTTACTGACGCTCTGTCATTGCTAAACATTGTAGATGGTGCAGTTATTTTTATTTTTTTTTCCATGTTTTGAAAGAACTTACCATTTCAGTTCACAGAAAGAGCAGATTATAGTCCAACCAGAAATCCATGAGAATGCACAAAGGCACTTCTAATTACCATTTTCCCCTGCATTTACTGGGTGTGAATAATCATTAGGGAATGTACTCATTGTTGTATGACCAAGTAATTGTCTCTGGACAGCTGAAAGCAGCTGGAAAAGAGTAGAGCAACCCCTAAATTGCTTCTACCTGCTGCAGAAAAGATATGATCCTTCCTCTCTTCTTCTGCACAGTCAGGAATCTGGGTCTCTTTTTTATATTTTCAGCCATTTGACATTGAAACTTCAGAACATGTATTTTGGTTGGAGAACAGATATATAAGGTACAATTTACCAGCAAAAATGCCTTTAGAAATGCATCTCTTCTCCTGCATCTATTATCTCCCTGGAAATAAATAAACATCACCCCCCCCAAAAAAAAAGTGGTAGCTATCCAAAAAATCTAATGTTGTAGCATGCTTCTGGCACAACTGTCACAATTTCTTTCTTATAATCTTCCAAAATTCTGATAGACTCTGGGAGTTTTATCTATTTACATGGCCCATTGTACATCTCTTTGAAGTCAAATATTGAGTGCATCTAATCTTGATGAAAGATTTGCCTAACTCTTAGGTTGTTAGCCTGTTTACTCTTTTCCAGAGTGGCAAAGGAGCCTGAAATTTTGACCTACTCATTAACATAATATTTCATGTTCCTTACTTCATACTTTAAAGAGCAAAGGGTTCTAGAAATGTATCGCTTATAACTCTGGTAAAAGGATTTCAACCTATTTATACTACTTCTACCAATTATTAACGATTAATGCCTGAATAGGATGAATGTAGATATGAAATATAACTATTCCATTGTTATTTATGTTTAATTTTCCCTTCAGTTTCCTTTAATTTTCTATTTGGATCCACCTATCTTGATACCCTGAGGTCAGATTTCAAAGATGACTGACATTCTCTAAGACATGTATGGTATAGGCTGGGGTTTTATAAAGGGCCCAGACTGCTATATTGTTTATAAAGGAAATCTCATTTCCATTGCTGAGACTTAGATATAAGCACTCCTGGAAGTACCACAATATACTTCCTGCACTTTCCGATGTGAAAGTACCTTTGAAAATCTCTTCCTAAGGGCCTGTGTTGTACATCAAGTGATATTAAAATTGTGATGATTTCTTCACACACATCCAAGGTGATAAATTTTGAAATGATTATTCCATCTCTGCAGCTAATCTCCCCATTGTCCTGCTTACCTTGTCCTGCTTACACAGAATCACAGAGTAATTCAGCCTGGAACAGGTCTCTGAAAGTCATCTAGTCCACTGTCTTGCTCAAAGCAGATCTAGCTTCAAAAGGTAGATCAGGTTGCTTTTCAGCTTTATGCTGCTTTGAGCAACTCCAAGGACGGAGACTCCACAATCCACAAGCCTCCATTCATTTTGTGTACCCTGTTCCACCTTTACTGTGATTTTTCTGTTTCATTTTTATACAGCTAGCTATGCATGCTACTCTTCTACTGGTCTTTTGATGCAGATGTAGATGCTTCTCATCTGTTCCTCTTCTCTATTATATCCAGAGATGCTTTTTATCCTATTACCTGACCTCACTTACACTTGCATTCATTTTCTCTTGAACAGATTTCTCTAGCTTCTTCCTTTCATGATTCAAGAATGTTTATTAGTGTTCTCACTCCTTCAAAAACCGTGCTGACTCTAGTTCCCTCTCTTGCTTCCAACTGTTGCTCTAAGATCACTTGTGTTATTTATGCATTCTCATCCTGTTGTGTCAAAAGCATCTGATCTTCAGTGATATTAAAAACCCCTTCAAACTAATTTCTGACCTTCTTGTTGGCTGAAACCACTCCCACCAAATGACCTAATGATTCTCTCTTAGACAGTTCTTCATCTATTTTGATCTTACTAAATCTACCCTTCATATCTTGGACTCCATTCTTTACTTGTTTTCCTCCTGAATCCTCCTGAATCTTTTATTTCCTTCATCCTTTGGAGCATCCTGATTTGGCTTCTGCCAAAATCCTCTCCTTTTATAAATCATATGTATAGTCCTATCCATAAATAAATACAATTGACCTCTTGTGCTGCTGACTCAGATTAATATCTGTACTCTGGGTATTATAATAGCAGCGCGAGATGGGCATGATGAAAAAAGGGCTTTCCTCTTAGGTGCTCCTTACTGCTTGTTTTCTCAGTCACCACCTAGTCTGCCAGGCTGATAATATGGATATTACTTTTGACTCAGGTCTCTTTGGATCCTCCTGTCAAGGCTATGTTTAAATATTTTAGATTCTTTACTTCATAACACATTTAAGCTGTGGTTCTTAATCTGATACCAGTAAAGCTCTTGAAGTTCTTTTGTGCTGCATCTACACAGTGCATGACAGCATCTGTTCTACATACCTGACATGATTTTCATCTCACTACAAGAAAGACAGGGAGGTGCTGGAGTGGGCCCAGAAAAGGACAGTGAAGCTAGTGAAAGGTCTGGAGAACAGGTCTTGTGAGGAGCAGCTGAGGCAGCTGGGATTGTTCAGTCTGGAGAAAAGGATGCTGAAGGGAAACCTCGTTGCTCTCCCTACAACTCCCTGAAAAGAGGTTATAGTGAGATGGAGGTTGGTTTATTCTCCTAAATAACAAGTGATAGGAGGGGAAATAGCCTCACGTTGCACCAGGAGAAGTTTATCTTTGATATTAGAAAAAATTCTTGACTGAAAAAGTGGTCAGACATTGGAACGGGCTGCTCAGGGAAGTGGTGGAATTACCATCCCTGAAGGTGTTCAAATAATGTGTAGACACGGGGCTTTGGGACATGGTTTAGTGGGCATGGTGGTGTTGGATTGACAGTTGGACTTACAGGTTTTATCCAACCTTTATGATTCTATGATGGCCACGATAGAAACCTTTGGCAACATAATAATAAAAATAATTCATATATTTAAATAACAGATATGAGTGAGTAAATAGTGCATGGTTTAAGTATGTGTGAATATGGTGCAATTCATACAGAGTTTGGAGGGAAAGCTGGAGTAGGCTAATCTCAGGAAGTCCACTTCATACTAAATCTTAAATGTCACTGTCAAATAAAGTTGCTTTGTTTGTTTGTTCTTTTGTTTCGTTGGGGTTTTTTGGATTTTTTGGGTTTTTAAAAAATTTTATCTTTGCTTTTCTGCTATACTCACCCTGTAAAAATGTACATTACTGCTATATAGTTTATCCACCTGTTCTGGTATCTCTGAATTTACCTGACATAGTTGAGAGAAGAACAAAATAAGGATGGATATTTTGCTTTGTGTTTCTGTCTTTACGCAGATATTAGTCAATTCAGTAACTCTGCATTTGTGTCATCACATCACATCACATCACATCACNAGTCTTTACACAGATATTAGCCAATTCAGTAACTGTGCATTTGTGTCACACCACATCACATCACATCACATGTGCAGTAAAAAAAGGGCTGTTCCTCTAAGGATCCTGAAATTTTGAGTGTTGTTCACCTGGTGTGCTTCTGAGGCTGAAAATAATCTTAGTAAAGTCAATATTTATGCCTGCATCATAGTTGGAAATGTAAAATGTTTCCAAGCTCAGAAGTCAATAAAGGTGCTGAAACATATGTAAACCCTCAGAACAGCTCTAATTGTATCATGATCTAAGCATATGCCTGTTGATTCCTGGGACAGACAGCTGGCTGTGGGAGAGACAGGAGGGAGAGTAAGGGTAAAGAGGAACCAGTTTCCAAACTGGTTTTACTTTGAGAAGCTTTTTAATTTCAAGAATATCTGAACATTTGAGATGCGATACAAGTAGCAAAACTGCATAAAAATCAAATTCCCCTAACATAATTTTAGTCTTTAACTTGACTCCAATTATTAACATTCTTGATTTGCTTTGTGATGGTTTTAACACTTCAACCCACACTGCTTCTCTCATTGCTTACAAAATTTGGAGTGTTTTAGAGGGAAAAAACCAAACTAAGGGCAAGTGCAAAGTACCGGATCTGGGGAAGAATAACCCCATGTATCCATACAGGCTGGGGGCTGATCTGTTGAAGAGCAGCTCTGGGGAAACAGATCTGGGAGTCCTGGTAGACAAAAGGATGAATGTGCTCTTGTAGCAAGACAGCCAATGGTATCCTGGGGTGCATGAAGAAGTGCTTGGCCAGCACATTGAGGGAGGTTCTCTTCTCCATCTGATCTGCCCTGATGAGGCCACATCTGAAATACTGTGTTCAGTTCTGGGCTCTCTGGTTCAAGAAGAATGGAAACTTGCTGGAGAGGGTACAGAAAAGGGCTACAAAGATGATTATGGGACTAGGACATCCGTTTTATGAAGAAAGGCTGAGAGAACCAGGTCTTTTTAGCCTGGAAATGAGAAGACTATGGGAAACAGTCTCATAAATGCTTATAAATACTTTAAGGGTGGGTGTCAGAAGGATGGGGCCAGCCTTTTTTCAGTGGTATCCAGAGGTAGAAATGGGTACAAAATTGAACAGAAGTTCCATCTAAACATGAGGAGGAATTCTTTACATTGAGGTTGATGGAGCGCTAGAACAGGCTGCCCAGAAAGGTGGTGGAGTCTCCATCTCTCTGGAGACATTTAAAACCCACCCAGATGTGTATTCATATGACCTCTAGGTGAACCTGCCTTGGCACGGGGTTTGGACTCAGTGATCTCCAGAGGTCCCTTCAAACCCCTACCAAATTGTGATTCTGTGATTTCTTTAAGTTTTATAAACCTCTTGTGTGTGTGTGTGTGCATTTTACATTTCTCCATTGACTAGAATTAAAACTCATCAGAGTTTTTTATGGTTGTTTTTTTCTTTTAGCTGTACTGGATGCTACCTTCAGTAGCCTTTTCCCTTTAACAACATTCTCTGGACCTTTGATTTGAGCATTGTTGCTTCATCCAGCATTAAGTTTTTACAGCTCTATCTCTTCCTGAGATCTATTAGGATTTTACAGCTCTGTCTCTTCCTAAGGTGGCCAGATGCAGCTGTGCTGATCCTTAGGTTGTCTGGTACTGGAATGCAGTGGAGCCCCAGTCCCATTGCACTCTTAACAGAGAAGGAAATTGAACTTTTCCTTGAAAAAAGTCTATTTTCAAGATCTTTATTAGTCTTGAGAAAATCCAAAACTGTAGTAGAGTTTATGACAATCATACCAGTGAAGTACTGGTATACATTACTACGACAAAGACAGGAAAAAGCTCTGGCTTTGTGTATCTGTTAAAACCACTTGGCAGTCTAAGCCTAGGGCAGTGCTTGGAAACTGCAGTGCTGAGAAGAGTGGTGCACTTAAAGCCTTTGTTCAGTGCAGCATGGCTGGGCAGAGTATTGTGTTAAGCATTAAAAGAATTCATGAAGTTGATTCTGTCCCTCCGTCCTTTCTCATATGCATATTACCTTCTTTCTGAAGAGGGAGTCATCTCTTTGTGCGCTTATAGCTCACACTGATAGCAGTCGAGGTGCGTGGATGCTGGTGCAGAAGGAATTGCTGTTCAGCAATAGTAAGTTGAAATACCCTAAGCATATGTTATTTACTTCTTACAGAGAGGGTAGACTGTTACGATTCTATTCCCATGGCTTCCCCCCGCCCTACCTTTTTGTTAAAATCTGGAGAGTCACCCTAAAAATTAGGTAGGAGGATGAGTTGTGATTTGATTGCTAATCCATAGGGAGTTGGTGGAAGACCATTGCATTCATTTCTTATAGGCCACTGAACAGCTCTCAGACCTTAACAACTTTTGTCCTTTACTTTAGCTGGATTGGATTTGAACCAGTAACATAAAGGTGAAAGACCCTAAGGACCATTATCAATCCCTAGTCACACAGACCTCTTTTGCCTGTCTTCTTAAATTTGTGCTTCATCAATGGATGTGATTCTATCACAAAGCACCTAGAACTTTTGGTATGGACTGCACAGACATTATAAAGCACCTGGGGACACAAGGAGAGTTTCTCTTAATAATTCAGGCTGACTTTAATGCACACCATAAATTAGATTTAGTCCTTAAAAATCCCATTAGTTTCCTCCTTATCCTCCAACCTCCCTTTACTTTTTCTGCAATGATAGGAAATTTTATGAAATACTCTGTGGAATTTTAGTTTTTAATTTATTTCACCTTTTTCCTAACAACAGATGAGGTGAATAAAAAATAAGGTGGCTTGCCAGTAATCACTGATACAAATTTGTGTAACCACACTGGTACTGTGATACAGTAACTGTATCACTGTTGTAAACCCCAAATAACATATATTAAAATCTGCATATTACCCTCTAAATACTTACTGAACATAAATTGTGAAAAGACAATTAGTTATTTATATCTATTAAAGCCCCAGAAAATAGTTATTGTTCAAAATCTCTGCAACAACAACGTCCCCACCCCCCAATCACAAAAATGTCAACATTTTCAGTATTATTACTAAAACTGGGAATAAGGAGGCTTCAAGCTTACAGATCAGTATCTATTCCTATTTCTTAGTAGGGACGGTGCATTCCTTCCACATTTATGAGCACAATTAAGTGTTTAATTCAATTAAAGGGTAGTTGGTAGCTCTGCAGCCTGGAAAGCCCTGTAAAACCCTGGAAGCTGTGAAAATTGGCTACACACCCGGTTTAGCTCATGCAGCAAAGAATTAGCTGAAATGGGAAGGCAATTAGCAACAAAACTTTTATGCAGCACTAAGCTGTAGACATTGAGTTTGCCAACCAGGAGTTGTACAGGTAACACAAATGAACCCTTTCTCTACTGACACACACCAGGTTTTAGGAAAACTTGGAAATCTATCTGCTGTTCCCACCTTGCTACTTAGAAATCACATGTAATGGTGAAAAAAGTAACCTGCTTTTGTGAGGGATCTGTCTCTAGCTCCCCATGAGGGTTAAAAAATGGGCTTGGAATTCAGGAGATTATTAATCATTAGATCAGGATGATCATTATTAGCAAAGATCCACCCTCAGAACAGCAGTCACATACTGGATTCTCTGCTCAGATCTGTCACTGTCAGTACCAGCTTTTCTTTTAGCAGCTGTGATTCTGTTTTTTTAATCTATATGAGTTTATTATTTCTGTGCTTAGATTGTGAATCACAGCTTGCACATCCAGCACAAGTACCAGTGCATTGTCAGGCTCGTTATTCTTGCTGCCCGGGCAGAATGGATGTCAGCCCGGTCTGGCCCACCACTTCTAGGGCTTCTGCCTGAGCTAATTAATCCCTGACCAAATCTGCCTTGTGTCTGACTAGTTGGAGCACGGGCAGAAGAGCTGGGGTCTTTTACAGTCCTGGATGCACACAGACAAGCCCAGAAGGAGGGCTGGGTGACAGAACAAATCATTTTCATAAAAAGAGGTTGGCAGCTCTTATTCCACAGATCCAAAACTGCATGAGCTCCCACAGCTTCTGTTTTATTGGCAGGGGTTTCTGTTTTCCACCTCATTGTGCAGGGTCATGCTGAGTGCCTCACTCCACAGATTAGTGCCCTCTTTACTCTGTGTGTTAGGAGATGTTCATCTGGGGAGATTCTCTAACTGCTGCAAAGAGAACAGGATGTGTCCCTGAATGTCTGTAACACCTTTTTGAATTCCTCAGATGAAATGTGGAATAGGCATGCAAAGTGTTCTCATTGCAGGGATATTCAGAGGGAATATTGAGTGCTTGCAGGAGAATGAATTTAAGATGCAATCCTGTCATTTGACTCAATCTTGACACAATTGGAGTACAGGATCAGAGCCATAATGAGAATCTGTATTTGAAAAAGCAACTTTTAAAAAGATTTTTCACTCCCCTGATCTGAATTTGGCAGCAGTGCAATCTCTGGAGGCTGCCATTTTGGTGATAGTTCCAACAGGAGACCCAGCCTAATGACCTGTATCAGAGCGAGAAAAACAGTGCTGCAGCCAGACATACAAGAAGCTGCTGCTACCAGGATATACTGAGAACTGGGGATGGTTTCCAGAGCCACTCAGATGTAGGATTTCCTGTCAGCTCTGAGCTATATCCTCAACAAGGTGTTTTGTGATCTTTGAATACAAGAAATAAGAAACAAAAAAAAAAAAGGCACAAAGAAAGTTCTAGAATTTGTAGAGAAGCATGAAAAGTCTGCTGTTGCTTCAAGTCTTTTAGATGCAGTTTTGATTTCCTTCGTCTGTCTTTTGATTTTCATATTCCATGGTAAAACATGTTAATTATAGGTCATTTAAAAAGAAATAACTGTTGGAGACTTAGCCTTTGGTTATTAAAAAATAAAGTGACTTTCATTCCTGGAGTAATTAGGGTGGTATTTTCAGTGTTCAGCTATCTGGATTTTTTTGCTCTCTAAGCTCTTAGGCATTTTGGACATTCCTTTTAAAAGTGCTTTCCTGGTTGGCCAATGCCATATATTTGTCTTTGCTGTAAGCTGTAAGAGAGAGGCAAATCCCTGTTATTTATATTAGTCTTGAATGAGATCAGAAACTGATTCATCTGGCAGTCAGGGAAGTCACTTAGGGGATTCCCTAAGCGCAGCACTCAGTCTGAGTAGAGTCATGCATATCTGTTGTATTAACCTGGAGTACCTTTACTTGTCACTTCACATGTTTCACATAGGTCATAAAGGCTGGTATGTCACTCATTCTCTAATGACATTGATTATTCTTAGGCAAGGCATAGGTGGCTCTGGCCTTGTGATCTTGGCAGTGGAGGTATTTATACAAACGCAGTGCTTGTTAAAATTGCCTAGTTTTAAACATGTCATGTTATTTCAATAAAATATTTGTTATACCTGTGTTGAGATAGCAGATAGTGAAAGAGCAGAAATGTTTTTTCTCCTTTTAGTTTCCTAATTGTCATTCTTTTAGTACAAGACATTGTTTTGTATAAAACAAATCTGCCATACAGTAGTTATAGTTTTATTCCAAAGTACCAAGGAGAAAAGCTACACGAAATGTAATTAATCTGAACACGTTTTCCAGTAGTTTTCTTCATATGTTGGTAGCACATCAGATGTTACTTCAGAAAAACAAAGATTAATATTTTTGAATACTATTTTTTTTCTTTAAGTGTTGCTTTCTCCATTAGAAGACCACCACAAAAAGTAAGGACAGCAGGCTACACACAAAGAAATTGCACCGAACTGTGAAGCAAAACACGTCATCCCATTCTTCATAAGTGGGCTGAGAACAGCTTGCAGTTTGCAACACTGTGAGATGTGGTCTGAAGTAGGTCTCTGAATCACACTGGGCTCTTCATATGAAGGACTACTGCTAAGTTTTGCCCCACTTCCCTCCCAGCAGTGTTGTAGGACAAAATCACAACCTTTTGTCTGCCCATGGGATGTGACATTCCAGTTGTGGCCCTGCTGCATGGCTTGTGCACACAGATCACTGATATGTATTCCAAAAGAAGTTGGGAATTAAGTTTCCCTGTTATGTTCTAAAGTAAAAAGTTCATCCAGTAGCTCAAACAACATAACACAGAATCACAGAATGTTAGGAGGTTGAAAGGGACCTCCAGAGATCATCCAGTACAAACCACCTCCTGAAGTGGGTTTGTCTAGATCAGGTTGTACAGGTACATTTTGAAAGTCCTTCAGAGACGGAAACTCCACAACCTCTCTAAGCAGGCAGCCTGTTCCAGTGCTCTGGCAAGCTCATAGTTATGAAGTTTTTCCTTATGTTGAAATGAAACTTCCTATGTTCTGGTTTGTACCCATTATGCCTTGTCAACCGAAAAGGGCCTAGCCCCATCCTCATGACCTCTACCACTTAAATATTGAAAACGTCCCCTCTCAGTCTTTTCCAGGATAAAACAGACACAGGTCTTTCAGCCTCTCCTTGTAAGAAAGACATTCCAGCCCCTTCATCATCTTCGTGTCTCTCTGTTGGACTCTCTCCAATAACTTCCTGTCTCTCTTCAACTGGAGAGCCCAGAACTGAACACAATGCTCCAGGTTTGGCATCACCAGGGCAGAGTAGAGGGGTATGAGAATGTCCCTCGACATGCTGACCGTACTCTTCTTAGTACATCTCAGGACAGTTGGCCTTCTTTGCCATGAGGGCACATTGCTGGCTCATGGTGAACTTGTCCACCAGGACTCCAAAGTCCTTTCCAGCAGATTAGCCTCTAACCTGTACTGCTGCAGAGGATTATTCCTCCCCAGGTGCAGAAATATGCTCTCTATATGACTTAATATTGATCAGCTCAGTTTTATTGAGTTAATATTGATCAGCTGTGTTTTAAATTTCTTTCTTACTCATTTTGAACTTCAAGCCCTTCCTTGGTCATGTTTAAAATTATTAGAAACGGGTCAGCCAGTCTGCTGCTGCATGCCCCTGTTTTCTTTGGTACTAAATCCCTCCATCAGATCACAGTGTGGATTTCAGATAAGCAGCTTAAACAGAGTATTATCTTGGCTGCCACATGTCAGAGGACATTCCCAGGATGCTTTCCCAACACATTGTTTGCCACTGTACTTAAACCACTTAGCACAAAGGCTAATGGGTCTTCATAAGTGGACATACAGCTATAGGGGAATAGATGGATAAAGTGTTCCAGGATCCAAATCAAAACGGTCATAGGTATTTTAATCGGAAAGCCTTTTCCTCCCTTCTGCCCAGATTTAGAATCATAGAATTCATCAGGTTGAAGGGGATCTTTGTCTAACCATCCTGAAGTGAGCAGGGACATCCCCAACTAGATCAAGTTGCTCAGGGCTCCATCAAGTTTGACCTGGAATGTCTCCACCACCTTTCTGGGCAACCTCTGCCAGTCTCAAGCTTCTTCCTAATGTACAATCTAAGTCTAGTCTGCTCTAGTTTAAAATCATTGCTCCTTGCCCTAGTGCCACATGCCCTTGTAAACAGTCCCTCCCCAGCTTTCTTGTAGGTCCCCTTAGATATTGAAATACAGCTATAAGGTCTTCCTTGAGCCTTGTCTTTGCCACCAACTCTCTCAGCCTGTCTTCACAGGAGAGATGCTCTGGCCCTCTGATCATCTTTGTGGCCCTCCTCTGGACCCGCTTCTGTAGATAACTTCTCTGCACATAACTTCCCTGTTATATACAGATTAATGGAAGCAGGCCAACAAAGAGAAGGGGAAATCACTGACTAGGCTTGTTTGCTATTTTACTGTTCATGATACTTGCAATTTTAATAAAGCTTAAGCCTGTGAGGCAGACCTATCTACTGAGACTGCTATGAAGGAAACTAAAGTATCTTTATGCTGACAACATACTACTGTCAGGAACTCAGAATATTAGAATCACTGAATGCAAAATCCCTTATTCTATCCATAAGCACTTTGCTTAGAGTCTCATATGCTGATGAGAAGACTGTGCAGTATTTTACTATATGCAGTGGTGAAAGTACTGTTGGTGTAAAGAAGATTTAAAGAATTACACTGGAAGACAGAGGTGGTATAGAATAAAGCAAGCATCACGTTTAACATTATCCAGACACAGGGGTGGGCTTTGCTGTTTCTGTGGTAATTTGTAAAACTTTGTTTTAACATTGCAGAAAAAAAAACCCTCCAACTTGTAGGTTGGAGGGTTAATTTGGTCAGATTAATGTTCAAGCTGCTCTGGTAACGAACTTCAGACACTGGCCTCTCGCCACTGAATCTTAGGCAATAGTGTTTTTACATACTTACAAAAGCCTGATCTTTTTAAAACTAAATCAAATTGTCTATCTCCTTCAGACTTCTAACCTACAACTCTTTTGAATTATTGAAAAATAACCCAGGACAACTGTTAGTGCTAGTTACTATAACTTGATTTGACATTTTTCATTTTCACACTAAAGGATAGTGCCTTTTACCTGTCAAAATCCCTCCATCTAGCTGCAGTAAACTGCAGAGTTTGACTGGACCAGCTTTACAAGCAAAGTGGAAGAAGGCAGGGAGCACTACCACAGGAAGGCGGCCTCTGCCCTCACACTACCTGTGCCCAGCAGCCTTTTTGGGAGGCCATTTTACCCTGGGGATGCTGGGACTCAGGTGGTGCTCCCTAATCCAGTGTCCTCTCTAACCTGGCCGTGGGGGTGGACTGAGAAGAGGTGGTGACTTCTGGCAGTAGGAGCAGCTGCAAAGCAGCCAAGGCAGTGACATTCTCGTTAACTATCACTGGGCATTCACTGCCTGGAGCTGAACAACTCTGGTGCTCATTCCCTCTTACCCTGCTGCACAGGCTCCTTGCAGAAGCTTTGCTCCATGACTATGCTTTTATTTTTTATTCCCTTGCATGAATATTAGGAAAAATATTTATTTTGGATATTAAGCAAAATATCTTCACAGAAAGGTCTGTCAAGCATTGGAGCAGGCTGCTCACAGAAGTGGGATAGTCACTGTCCCTGGAGGTATTTGAAAGATGCGTGGATGTGGTTATTAGGGACATGATTTAGGGGTAGCAGCTTAGCAGTAATGGTGGGATCACAAGCTCTAGGCAGGCAGTTGAACATGATGATCTCAAAGGTCTCTTCCAACTTCAACACTTCTGTGATTCTGTGGTTTCTTGGTCCTTCTTTCATCTCTTTCAGTGTCTGGTCTTGCTACCCTTTTTCCCGGGTAGTTAATTCATCTGTACCAAACCACCCCTAAATGAACCCAGATGGTAATGGCACTTGATCTGTGTGTATGTTCCCTCTCTCAGCTGCATTTTGCCTGCTTGCTCTCTCTCCGAGCTCTCAGCTTTCCTGACAAGTGCTGGCTGATGCTTCCCACTTGTGTAGAGCCTGCACAATAATGCTGCCGTCTTCCCTGCTCCACTAGTCTCTGCTAATTAATGAGACAATTAAGGGTATATTGTTTTAAAAGTTTCTATTAATTCATTGTAAAACTATTTCCACATTATGAATATGCTCCTGTCCTTAAATTGATCATGAAGATACACAAACATTTTTAATCACAGAATTGTAGAATACACTGGGTTAGAAGGGACATTTAAAGGTCAGCTCGTCCAACCACCCTGCAGTAAGCAGGACATCCCCAACTAGATCAGCTTGCTCAGAGCCCCATCAAGCCTGACCTTGAATGTCTCCAGGGATGGGGACAACCCTCCCTGGGCAACCTGTTTCTGTGTTGTTAGCCCACAATTTATTGCCATTGTTCATGTGCCCCTTGCAGTCTATATTTTTCCATCTCATCTCTGAAATGAATGCATCCATTACTCCCACAATCTAATAGGAATATTAACAGGCTCCCATATGCCCTTTCTAGGGCTATCCATAGTCTTCTTTAGATGAGAAGGGCAAAATTAAGCACAGTGTTCAAGTATGCAGTCTACATCAATTAGCACTGTATATCTGCAGTCTATTTTTAATTTTGTTCAACATCCTGCTTGATTTTTTTCTTTGCTTTATTGTGCAGACAGCAGGTGTTTCTCTGAGAATATGTGGTTCACATGATTTCCATTTAAGCTGAGGCAGGATGAATATTTGAGCCAATAACGCCTAAAATATGAAAGGAATTGGTAGAATACACCTGAGTACTGGGAAGGAGCACAAGAAACAAGGGAGATTTCTAAAAACAACTGAAGAATGCTGAGCAGATTCTCACCTGCAAGTGGGAATACACAAACAGAACGGCTTTGGAAAGTAAGCAAATACTGTAAGATATGTAGGGAAACATATTTATTTCTGAAGAAAGGGAATATTGAGATAAATACTGAAAAAAGGAAAATGACAGAATCAAGAGAAACAGGAAAAGACAGGTGTGTTTGATCTAGTGTCTAACATTCTTACATTCACAACTGCTGCAGTTTGCATTGTCACAACCAGCTCGCTCCCAGGAAGGTTGGTTGTCCCTAAGGCTTTCATGAACTCTGTATCAGGGATGAGAGAGTGTGCTGCAGTCAGCAAGCAACCCCTTCTTCTGTTTGCTCTTGAGACTATAGGCTTGACTTCCATAACACTTCTGGTTTTGTATCTGGAAAGCTGCCAGTATCAGCATGATTACGACAACAGCCTTTAAAATATATGACCGAGAAACTAAATGGAAGAGAAAGCAAGACTGGGTCACTGGGAAAGTGTTAGACTGGGTGTTTTCTGGGTATGAAGCTTATATAAAATATATTCTCTGCTTTTTATGTTAATATAACATTTCTCTTTGGCCTTTCTCATGTCATTTATTTATCAATATTAGAGGGAAGGCCTATGTGAAGCAGAAGTAATTTATAACTCAAAAAATATTTGTCTTACATGCATCAGATTTTTTAAGGTTTTTTTTGTGTGTGTGTGTGTCCCAAACCTTCCCTTATCCCCTTACTTCCATCTCACCTGGCAGCCCTTTTAAGGAATTTTTTCCAATTTATGCCTCTCTTTCCTGAACTCCTGACTTTTTTAGCAGTTGAGTACCTTCTTTTTTTTTTTTTTTTT
>WBNM01001957.1:23035-76774 GCA_013399055.1 Ramphastos sulfuratus
TTTAACTTTTTTTTTTTTTTAAATACTTGTGAACAAATGAATATGGTAATTCTCATGTGAATTGCTTTCTCTTGGTTTTAATTGAATAGATCTGTCATTCTTCTTCTAATCTGTGAATTGTGAGTTCTTTTGACATATGCCTAAGATTTCTCGTAAGCCATAGCATTACATAAGCTTAGAGCAGTGGGATTCTCATGCCTACTAAAATTCATAGGTGTTCCATCAACAACAGCAGCAATATAATAAATAAGACATAAGAACAGTAGTATTCCTTTTCCTGTTTGTGAAATACAGCTGTGGTATCTGGTAAACTTTGTCATGGAAGTTTGTCTTGTGAGTTAAATGGCAGGCTCTCTAGAGAAGGTCTTTGTGTAGCTGCAGCAGTGAGAACATTCCAAACATAGTGATTTTATCTTTGATGATGAATTATTCTGTATTATTTATTTATAGAATCATAGAATAGTTTGGATTGGAAAGGAACTTAAAGATCATCTAGTTCCAGCCCTCCTGCCTTGGGCAAAAGCACCTCCTACTAGACCAGGTTGCTCAAGTCCTCATCCACCCTGGCTTTGAACACTTCCAGGGTGAACTTCTACAATTTTCTGGTCAATGTGTTTCAGTGCTTCACCACCTTTAAGGAGAAGAACTTTTTCCTATCCAGTATTAGCACAAGATACAATTATCTGGAGCCTTTCAAAACCCACCTGGACATGTTCCTGTGCAACTTACTCTAGGTATACCTGCACTGGCAGGGAGGTTGGACTAGATGATCTTTAAGGTCCCTTCAAATCCAGAGATCCATTCTAACCCCCACAATTCATAGAATCAGCCAGGTTGGAAGAGACCTCCAAGATCAGCCAGTCCAACCTATCACCCTACCCTATCCAATCAACTAGACCATGGCACTAAGTGCCCCATCCAGTCTTTTCTTGAACATCTCCAGGGATGGCAACTCTGCCCCCTCCCTGGGGAGCCTATTCCAATGGCAAATCACTCTCTCTGTGAAGAACTTCCTCCTAATATCCAGTCTATACCTCTCCTGGCACAACTTGAGGTTGTGTCCCCTTGTTCTTTTGCTGATTGCCTGGGAAAAGAGACTGACCCCCACCTGGCTACATTCTGTGATCAGGAAGCAGTTCTTTCACCAATTTAGAGTCAAAACTGGAGCAAAACTGGATTTGTGACTTGGAGCAAGGAAGACTTCCCTCAGTGAAGAAGGGAGTTAGGAAGTATTTAAACAGGGCATATATATGTCCATGAGACCTGACAAGATGCACCCATGAGGGCTCAGGGAGCTGACTGATGTCATTGTGGAACTGGATGAAAGACAATGTCACTCTGTCTTCAAGAAGGGTAAGAAGAAAGAGAACTTCCAGTCTTTTGAGAAGACAAATTAGTAATTTGCTTAGTAGTTTCTCTCTGTTGCTTGCTGCTATTATACTTCAACGCTTGCAGTAGCTGGGTTAGATAAAATGTGGCATTAGCTGCATTTCTGATAGAAAACTGAAGCATAAAAAGAATAAGGTTTGAATTTATAATCACAGATTTTTCAGAATGCTTAGTGTTATGTGGAATTTGTCATCTTCAAACCAGAATTTATGTTGCCTTTTAGTAGGAGTGCCTGATACTCTTGTTTCTGGTAATTGAGTCATGTGGAGCCAGGCTTGAAATCAAAGCTAGTGTCACCTGCTCAATGTCTGGTTGAAATGACCCAATTGCCACAACACGAGAGACAGCTGCAGAGTCTTCAGGCAGAATTCAGTGGCCTTAACCTTTCCGATCTGCCTCATTCTGCTCTAGTTCTGATATACCTAGAGGATGATAATCTGCTGCTGCCATCAGTTGCTTCATATGCTTGCATGGTAGTAATTAGTGCAGTGGAACGAATTATTTCAGTTTGGCAGATAACCAGTCTTGGCACTGTGAGGCCATTTGGTCAAATTCTAGGGATTTTTGTTTGCACAGAAAATCAAAGCATTTGGCTACAAAAGACACTCACAAACAACGACCTTTTAGAAGAATGGTATTAGCCACATCATTTCCCAGTCTTCCTGGGTTTGAATTTTTAAACTTAGTAGAACTTAGATTTTCCATTCTGGTTGTTTTGGATTTGCTGGTAAAGAATCCCAGCCTGTGGGCTGCAGGAAATCAATGATTCTGAGTCAGCCGGGGCAGCTGATTTGCGTTTGCTCACAGGTGTATGCCAGACCATGAGCACTACACCTAACATAAAGGGGAAAGAGGGAGGAGGGGTGAGCCTGTTGCTAGACCTTTCTGCCTGAGTTCCTTCTCACTCTGCTCCTCTTCATTCTCCTGCTCTTAAGGAGTTGGGTGAGTATTTGTTCATGAGTGGGCTAATACTGGATCATTGCATGATGCTAGTGACCAAAGTTAGTTGACAGGAATTAAATTAGTACAAAACCTTGATATCCTGAAATAACAGATCAAAAGGAAAGGAGAGCTATGAGCTTCCAGCTCAATATGAAGAGACACCGCTTTATGATGAGGGTGGTGGGGCACTGGAACAGGCTGTCCAAAGAGGTTGTGGCATCTCCTTCTTGAGAAACTTTCAAAACGTGCCTGGATGCCTTCCTGGGCAGCCTGCCATAGGTCATCCTACTTGGCAGGGGGGCTTGGACACAATGATCTCTGGATGTCCCTTCCAACACCTGACATTCTGTGATTCCGGTAACCTATTTAGTAATGTTAGAGAAAAGCAATCAAAATCACTGTCCACAAACTGAATCTGTACATTCTAAACTGCACCAATTTACCTACAGATGTTTGAAAATAGAAATAAGAAGTCAAAATACAGCAGATGATCTTATTAGTGGACAAATGTAAAGTAGGTCTAACTGTTTAAATTACTTTTAAAGATAATTTCCTCATCTGCTGTATGTCTCCTCACTCCCCCAAATACATGTGAAACAGATACTGTGATTCTGACTTTTACACTTTGACTGTAAATCTTTGGCTTCAAAAATGAGTCATATTGAAGCCAAGAAAATGAGACTCTAGGTCTTACACAAAGTAAATAAAAGCACTCTGGCTCCCTGTCTGACCCTGAAGACAAGTGACAGAACATGGCTTGCATCCATAAGGCTAAACTCTTTTCTGCAGTAAAGCCTTGTCTCTGTTGTACATTGGGAACCATCCCAGGCCTGCCTTACTCTCTGAACTGTGCCCAGGTGTTGTCTGGAAGAGTGCTAGCTCCCATGAGTCAAATCTATGCCAAGGAATGTACTAGCAATTAAATAATATGGACAATTGCATGCCATAGTGTCCTGGCCCTATTTAGTTGACTAGCATAACAGTTGACTAGACAATGTCAGCAAAGGAAGCTGCTGGCACAATAAAACCAACAAGAGCTGTAACTGCTAAACTGTTTGGATACCAATTAGGTGGATGTTTATAGGACCAACTGTGGAGTGGAGGGAATTGAGGGTAATCTTTTCAGTATGAATATCATAATAGTGCTCTGGAATAAATACCTTAGATACTGTAATTTTCAATTGCCATCTCCATACCGTATTAGAAAAGTACACATTCAATGGCAATTTCAAATCTTTATTACTCTCATTTCTTATGGACAGGTCTCTTCCATATACTTAAAACTACTGTTTATTAGCCAGTATTTTTCATGGATGTATGAAATAAGTTCAACCAGTTTCTCTAGAAACAAAACACTGTTTCAGTCCTCCCTCACTTCCTGGACAGGCTGTTGCTTACATTGCAAGCATACATAAGATGGACTTTTTAACTGCTCTTATTCTTCAAAAGTCGTGAGACACTTGGCAGCCCTAAGTAGAAGCTTTCCACTTTAGCAGTTCATTCAGCTAGAGTTGTAATGATGAAATGATTATGATATGTTCTTGATCAGGGAAAAAGGCAATTGGAATCTCTGAACTCATGGTTCAGAAGAAAAAAATCCAGCCCAATTATTCAATACCTTTACTTTGCTCTGAGAATATGTATATTTTAATATAGCAAGACATGCTTACATTCAGTCTACACCACTGCAATTACTTGTGGAGGACTTGCAGGTATGAGATTTAATGAAAGACTGTGGAAAACCTCTGGACAAGGGGTAGTGTACACAAATGAGAGCACAAGAGGTTTCACTTGAGCCTAAGGAAAAAAAAATCATTTGAAGATGCTAGAGCACTGATCAGGCTGCCCAGAGACATTGTGGAATCTCCTTCTCTAGAGACTTTGAAAACCCACCTGGGTGTGTTCCTGTGCAACCTGATTGAGGTGAGCCTGCTTTAGCAGAGAGGTTGGACTAGATGATCTTCAGAGCTCCCTTTCAACCCTACTCTTGTTTCAATAGATTCTAATAAGTCACATAAAAGGGCTTCAGCAGCCCTTGTAAGATGAGGTTTTTTGTTTTGTAGTTTGTTTGGAGTTTTTTTTTTTGTTTTTTTTTTTTTTTAAATCTGATTTCTATTTTGGAAGTGCAGTGGGAATTATTTTAGGACGTATTGAAGTAGGGGCAGGGAGAGGATGCAACCTGATATTACATCTTCTCTTTTTTTAAACTTTTAGTAAGTTACTGAAATGAGGACACGTTTATTTGGATGCTGATGCAAATAAAGGGGGGGTGTGTCATAACACAGTCACAGGCATGTAGAATTGAAGGCTTATCTGTCACTGGTGCAAAGGAGGAGGCTTTATACCACATGTATGGCTTCTATAAGCTACCTGTTGCGGCAGCTTTAGATACTGGCTTTCCATAGCATCACAATTTCAAAAACTCGTTTTGAAGCTCAGGATGTAGTTTTAGACTTTTGGAAGAACAAATATAATCTCCTTTGGAAATTATGTTGGAGGGTGTTGCTGTTAATATAAAGCTTAAGGGAAAACTTAAAGCAGGACATAGAGACTTTGATACCCCATAGATACAGAGTAAAGAAATTCAGTGTTGGTATTCTGTGGAACCAAATCTCTGTAACTGTGAAGGAAAATGTAATAGGAAAATGAGATTGAATTGCTCATCCTAAATAATAAACAAAAAGTCATTGGGCACTCCTGTCCCTGTGGGTATCTTTCCTGAGCATGCTCGCTAGAAATGGATTAGTGATTAGTAAATGGCAATCTGTTTAGAACAATGCTTTAAAACTTGATTCATTAGTTTCAAACTTGATATTCTTGAAATAGAAAGATTTCTGAAGTAATATGCTCTCAGATCAAACACTTGCTTTTTATAGGACAGAAGCTTTGCTGAAAATTGAAAGACGCAAGGACTCTTAATCAATGGTATAATATTTCTTCTGATAGTGGAAATTGGTCCCTGAACACTTTTATAACAGGAATAAGAATTAATGGGTAATTTAGTTGCAAATACCTTTTTAATAATGGCAGTCATAGATGAATGTCAATAAACTGGTTTGGTTCTGAATCTATTTCTGCTAATGTTTGTTTAATATTATCTACAAAATAGGTCTGTGCTCTTCTTTATCTCCAAGGAAGTTATTTGTAAGTTTAAATGAAAGTGGTTACAGGTTTCATTTGAAAATCTGTTGAGTATTTTGACCATTTGAATGACTCCTTTAGGAAATTAAGAACTACTTTTCAAGACTGCATTAATTGTCTGAGGTAAGAGTAGGTCCACATTTTATGCAAGAAACAGCTTTGCTTTTTTTACCATATTTTTACCATAGGCTTCCTAGATTTCCTGTGATTTTTCAGACAGATTATCTCCCTAAAAAACCTCTAAGCTTTCCAGTTGCATCACCAAGGGATTAAAATATTAAAAGTAAAAAAGTGTTATTTCAAAACTTCACATTTTTCCCCCCACTGTTTCTGCCTTTTAAGAGATGTGCACAATGTGCACAATCATGAAAAATGCAAATCAAGTATCTCCCAAAGTTTGATCATTCCTGATTTGTCAGCCCTGTCAAGTAGTTACTGAATGATCCAATCTGGAGAGAGTGAAGGAAGAAGGCCACATCAAGTGCCAAAAGTGTGTTGGTCCTCACTGCTCGGCAAGCCCATCTGTTGAGACAGCCATTTGGTTTGCCTTAGAAGACCATACTTGCACAAGAATTAGAAACACTTTCATTGCTACTAGTTTCAGTTCAAAGGTAAAGGAATATTTCTTGCACTGAAGCACTCCCTTGTATGCACACTGGTCTCCTGCCTAGTAAAAACTGCCTCCTTGTGTGACTGGATGTGCTTTTAAAATAACTTCTCTATTGCATTTAACAATAGCTGAGGGCCAAGAGGCAACAAAACCTAGGTTTTAAATAAGAAATACAGATTAAAGTAATTCAGAGAAGTGTTGCTTAACCTTATTTTCAGTCCCTTGTTTTCTATACCTGTTTCTAGCTTTCTACTACTTGTGATAGCCATTAGCCTCTTTCACTCTCCCAGCAGCAGCTAAGAACATGCATTATACAATTTCCTTGGATAAAGCCAGGAATATATCTGTATTACCAGTTGGAGAACAATTATGACCATTTAAAAATTCTTCACAGGTCATTGTAACATCAAGTCAGATGGAGTGAATGCCTCTCCCTGTGGGGAAAAAATATTTTACCTCAGGCTTTTTCTCAAATTTTAGCCAAATTTTAAAGAGCGAGTAGCTTCACCTTTGATCTTTCATTGATTTAAAAACATTCAAGAACCAAAGCTGGTACCTTTTGATCTCTTAATTTACTTAGGTGGAAGCTAAGATCTGTTGATGCCAGGTTTTCAGTATTATGAAAATAATAGAATTTATAACAAGGAATCCCAAGTTATAATTGCATAAGGATCTCTAGGCTGATTTCAAGAGTTATGTTAGTGTTTGGAACTGAATTTAGATCAGAGGACAGAAAGCTGGGAGTGGCTGATGTTTGGCGGATTTTCTACTGAGTAAATCAAAACTAGTATCAATTGAAAGAGTAACAGGCAAAATTGTTGACTTACCTTTTCATGTCACCAGAACATTTCCCCAAAAAACATTTCTTTTAAACAGAGCTTCACTCTGCTACTCTGTCTCACCAAAGGAAACGGTTTTTAAATGTTTCCAAAACAACCTGGGTGGCTGCTGAAGGCTTCATACCATCAGCCTGCAGTCTGCTCAATGAAACTAATCACATGATACTGGGCATAGCAGTGATACTGGGACCCACTCGGGCTGGCAAAACGGAATGGAAATCAGACCAATCACTTGACTGGGACCGCTTCCAATTTTATTTTGGGTTAAAAGCAACTTTCTTTGAACTGTTTTCCTCCATTCTCTATCTCCTCCAATCCTCCTCTTCCTGGTAAAAAAAGAGAGTAATAACTGAATCATTTAATTCATTGCACTTTTAGGCATCCAAAAGATTTTTTTGTAATCAACTTTTGTTTTGGAATACCTCAGTGGTGGTACTTGTAATGGAAGTGCTGGTTCGTCTCTATGCAGGACTGATATTTGTCATCTCTTTTTAAAAAAGGAGACTAAATTTGAAGGTTTTGTAGGACATGCTGCCTTGAGGTCTGAGGTTCCCCTTTCTTCTACTGTTGCCCACTTTGTGCCTGCCACAGGGATGGCTGCATCTGTGTGCTGTGGTGTCCATGTAATTGGAATCATTCTGCAATATAAATGCAAATTATCATCCAGCATATTAACCCAGTATTAAAATACAGAGGGTTGCATTTTCAAAATATAATAGGAGACACTTATAAAACCCATTTCCAGCCCATGTCATTTGTTAATGGGATTGTATATTTAGACCTAACAGACAACTTTAACAACTACTTTACAATATCTGCAAGTATAAAATATGGCATGAACATGACTTACGATACATGAAGCCCAGTGGGCCTGGAAAAGTGGTATCCATGGTCTTACCTTCTCACCCCAAATCCTGCTGCTTTGATATTTTCTGCTGCCTTGGAAATAATTCAAGAATAAAGAGCACATCAAGGCTTGAAAGAGGCTGATAACTCAGACCTACAACAAAGTCTACAGCAGGAAACAGAGGTGCAATGTTGTCTTGCCTGTGACAAACCTGTGAGGAGCAAGGAAGAAAGGAGCGAAACATCCTTGTTCTTGTGACAGCCTGAAGATGTTATTCATGGCAATTCTCAAATGGCATAATGCTGCTTATGATGTGAAAAACACTTTTCATCCTTGCACTTTCTGACTGCTGAGTAGCAATTTGCCATTAGCAGATCCTAAATAGGGAGTAAACAAATTCAGCTGTCAACAAGTATCATGTTCTGATAGCCAGTGTCTTCAGGAGATTTTTGGCCACTTTGAATTGTCAGAGGAAAAGAAGCTTTATCTTGTTTGGATAAGCTCAGTCTTTGAGTTACTATTAAGCCTCCCCCTGAACCTCCTACCTGCTCCAGCACTGTGGAGCCTGACCCCTGGGTGGTGAATGACCTTGCTCCCTGTGGTGAATGTTGTGGGACCTGCACTTTCCATGACACTAGACCTTGCCCTAGGAACCCCTCCAGAACTCCAGGATAACCTCCAAGCCCTGCAGCATGCTACAGCCTCCACAATGGGGTTGTAGTCCTGCAATCTTGTCACCCCCTGCACCCACAGCAACCTCTGCACACTGAACCATTCATGGGTGCCTAGGATATGTCAGCCCTTAAGTCAGAGGTGGCTAAACATTGCTGCCTAGATCTTAGCTGCTCCTGGTTCTTGGTGCTAGCTGTAGACTGAGTCATCCCTTGAGGAGTGTGACCTTGGTCTTCAGAACACTGTCAACTCTGTGTCAAAGCATGGAATATATGAGGACTAGCATCTAACCTATTCTGAAATAATATAGGGAAGTGCAAATGAAAAAACAGGCTTCATGCAAGCACACTGCTATAACTGTGGTGGCTAATATAGTGACTTGTTATGATCTTTCAGTACTTTTAGCAGCCCCTGCTGTAACAGGACAAGGGGTAATTGTTTTAAACTAAAAGAGAGAGGATTTAGACTAGATAGAAAGAAGAAACTTTTCAGTGAGTGCTGAAACACCAGCACAGGTTGCCCAGAGAGGTGGTAGATGGCTCGTCCCTGGAAACAAACCAGGTCAGGTTGGATGGGACTTTGAGCAACCTGATCTGGTTAAAGATGTCCCTGATGGCTGCAAGGAGGTTGAACTACATGACCTTTCAAGGTCTCTTCCAATCCAAAGCATTCTAGGAGTCTATAATTATATTATACTGATTGTGTATTTAAATCACCATACAAGGTGAGTGACAGACACTGTGTTCTAAAAAGGTGCAAAACTTTAGCACTTTCTTTCTCTTCTGATCACAGAATGTTAGGGGTTAGAAGGGACCTCTGGAGATCAAGTACAACTGCTCTGCAAAAGCAGAATCACCTTGACTACATCACACAGGGACACATCCAGATTGGTCCTGAATGTCTCCAGAGAGGGAGACTCCACCACTTCCCCAGGTAGCCCAATCAGGACTCCAGCACTCTCACAGTATCACAGTATAAGCAAGGTTGGAAGAGACCTCCAAAGATCATCAAGTCCAACTCATTACCACAGACCTCGAGACTAGATCACAGCAAAGAATTTCTCCTCATGTTGAGGCAGAACCTCCTGGCCTCCAGCTTGTGTGCACTGCCACTTGTCCTATCACAGGACACCATTGAAAAGAGCCTCGCCCCCTCCCCCCCCCAACCCATCAGATATTTGCAAACATTGTTCAGATCCCCTCACAGCCTTCTCCAGACCAGACAGTCCCAGGTATCTCAACCTCTCCTCAACAGACAGATTTATCAGTCCCTGATGCTTACTTGCATGCCCTAACACCTTGTTGCATCAGAGTTCTGACTCTAGGACTACATGGTATGGATCACGTGTGAGGTGTGAAGCCTCCCTCCCTATTATTCATGCCTTTAGCCTTTCATGGACATGCAGAGGAAAAGGACATGGATGTTATGTGTAGATTCATATGTTTAGCCAAGTATGAATCTAGCTCATGATGAAAGTGTGCTTCATGGGGATTGACTCCCTGACCTGATAACTAATGTAGGAGGGATAAAGCTGTAACACCGATTGCAGTAACTGCCAGCTTCTTGCTTC
Source organism: Ramphastos sulfuratus (assembly GCA_013399055.1). NCBI lineage: Eukaryota > Metazoa > Chordata > Aves > Piciformes > Ramphastidae > Ramphastos > Ramphastos sulfuratus. The sequence goes on from WBNM01001957.1 coordinate 33,046, forward strand.
TTGTAGGAAGGAAGGCATCTTGCTTGTATATGGTCAGTTTTATATGGACCTAAACCAGTATGACATGTAATTTGGCAACTCCATGTCTTCCACTGCAGAAAGACCCAAATTGACCTGAAGCTGCCAGAATCATGAGGCAAGGCATAAGACTTGCTTCAGCATGAGCAAGTACTGGAAGTAGAAATAATGGGACTGACATGACACTCCAGTGAGTAAGACTTGCTGAGCAGCCATTGCAGTGCAACAAAAAAGCTTCCACACCACAACTGACAGACTTGGATAGTGCTGTACACCTCTGATGTACCAGGTATAGACAGCACAAGCCAGAGAGAGTGCCAAGTTGAATGCATGAGAGTACCAATGGCCATGCTGTGCTGGTTTGGCTTGGATGGGGTTAATTTTCTTTGTAACAGCTTGTGTGGTGCTTCATGCGTTTTGGACTGATGTCCGTACCAGTGATGGTAACACTGTTTTAGCTGTGCTCAGCAGAGATTTCACAGCATCACAGACTTTTCTCTTTCTAATAAGTTAACTTGGGGATGCACAAGGAATTGAGAGGGGACACAGCCAGCACAGATGACCCCAACTGAGCCAAAGAATATTCCATAGGGCATCATGCTTGGATATAGAAATTCAGGGTGGGGGGAGTTCACCAGAGCTGCTGTTCCTTAGGGACTGGCTGGTCATCAGTCAGCTGGTGGTGAGCTCTTGGGGTTTCTGGCCTCACTAGGGCAGAGTAGAGGGGGAGAACCTCCCTTGACCTGTTAGCCACACACTTAATGTACCCCAGGAGACTGCTGGCCTTCTTGGCCATGAGTGTATCGCCTGTTTTACTTGAATTTGTCTTCTTTGTTTTTTATTTGTTTGTTTTTATTTACTAAACTGTCTTTATCTCCACCTAGAAGTTTTTTTTAATTGCCCTTCCAATTCTCTCCCTTATCCCACTGAGAGAAGTGAGTGGCTGTGTGAGGCTTGGCTGCATACTAGNCCAATGGCCATGCTGTGCTGGTTTGGCTTGGATGGGGTTAATTTTCTTTGTAACAGCTTGTGTGGTGCTTCATGCGTTTTGGACTGATGTCCGTACCAGTGATGGTAACACTGTTTTAGCTGTGCTCAGCAGAGATTTCACAGCATCACAGACTTTTCTCTTTCTAATAAGTTAACTTGGGGATGCACAAGGAATTGAGAGGGGACACAGCCAGCACAGATGACCCCAACTGAGCCAAAGAATATTCCATAGGGCATCATGCTTGGATATAGAAATTCAGGGTGGGGGGAGTTCACCAGAGCTGCTGTTCCTTAGGGACTGGCTGGTCATCAGTCAGCTGGTGGTGAGCTCTTGGGGTTTCTGGCCTCACTAGGGCAGAGTAGAGGGGGAGAACCTCCCTTGACCTGTTAGCCACACACTTAATGTACCCCAGGAGACTGCTGGCCTTCTTGGCCATGAGTGTATCACCTGTTTTACTTGAATTTGTCTTCTTTGTTTTTTATTTGTTTGTTTTTATTTACTAAACTGTCTTTATCTCCACCTAGAAGTTTTTTTTAATTGCCCTTCCAATTCTCTCCCTTATCCCACTGAGAGAAGTGAGTGGCTGTGTGAGGCTTGGCTGCATACTAGAGTTAACCTGCAATAAGTGTCCAACCTATTCTACACAGAATTATATTTTTAAACATGACGAGATTATAACAGAAATTTCTAAAGCATGCTTCTTTATGTACTCTTAAGAAGAAGGCCTCTCTGAGGAGGCAGGTAATGTTTACATACATAACAGCAAACACTGTGTGCTCAAAATACTGGGAGCTAAGTGTTGCAATAGACATGTATATTAACCCACAATTAATCCAAGCTTCCAGGCTGTTTATTTCTTGTGTTTGGGAAGAGGCTTTTCTAACCAGTATAACTTTATAGCTGTGGATATTCGAATTTTGTCTTCATTCATACCATAGAAGTGTATTTATTTTTAAAAAAGCTCTTTCCCTTTTCCTGTTGTGTAAAGAGGAGATAATAGTTCCCATCTGGAGAGAACAGGTTTTGTGCAATAGTTGTTTGGTTTTTGTGGGAGTAAAGTATGAATAAGTGGAAAGATAGAAATAAAGGTTGTCGTGGTTTTAAAGAGCAGACATATAACACAGGTATAACTGCTTATAAGCTTGTGCTTGTATTCTTTAGGGAAAAAAAAGGAAAGATTTCAAATATTTTATTGAAATTTATGTCACAAAAGAAATTAAATCTCAGCTTTCAATATCTGCTCTATTACTTAAATACTCTCAAAACTCTGTTTTCTAACTCTGAAGTGCTCCTGTGTTATGAAGGAAAAAAAAAATCCCTAGATTCTTCCAGTTAGAGACTCCTCAGAGTAGGAGCTGAAAGAAGTCTAGTCAGGTCATCCAGCATGTCCCTGAAGCTGCCAGGACAGGGACAAGAAGGGCAAAGTTATACTACAATTGATCTGGGGCTGCAGCCAGCCTGATACAGTTCTGAATGGCTTTGAAGCTGCTTTAAAAGACATGAGACCAAGCTATGCTCCTGTGTCAGGGAGACATAAATAACTTCCTGCTTTCTCAGCTGAATAGTGAAGGGTTTTATTAAAGGAAAGAGGGAAACGTACAGCTTTATGAAAAAATTACAATTGCTACTCTCCAAAGTATAGAGTATATATATTCAACTCTTTATTAGATGTACGGTATTAACGCATCGATGTCCAGCTTGCCATCCTATTGTGCTATACAGACAGAGTGAAAAATAGTATCTGCACAAATAAATTGCTGTCTGAAGAGACAAGATGGAAGGAAAATCAGGATAAAGGAAGTATTATTATTCCCTTGCTACAAAGGCCCATGATATGAGGAGCCCTGTGTCATGCTGCAAGTTTCCTTATGGCCAGAGGATGGCACCTGAGGGTGCTAGGTCTGCCTGCTGACCACCACACACCTCTGACTGCTGAGGGACTTCAGCTTCCACTATGGCAGTCTTCCTTGGCACACCATGTGTGCCCTGACCCATAAGAAATACTGCCGTCACAAACAGATAAAACATGATCCAAACTAGGAAAAAGTAATGTCTTCTATGTCTGGCTTTATAGCTTACGTGTTTCTGGTACACCCATGAAATTAGCTTAATGTTGAGCAGTAAAGGAATTGATGCATTTATTGTTGAACATAGTTACCTTTTCCTGGACTGTGAGATTGTTAAATGAAGATTGAGCTGGTAAAAGAGGCACTGTGTATTCTCATCTGTAAGATCTAACCACGAGTTAGATGAGTTAGGAACTAATTTTTTTTTTCCAAAAGTGCTAACAAAGGTAACTTTCAGTGATTAACCAGATGTAACTGAAGCAGTGCTAGCTAAATTTTTGGTGAGAGCTTTCCACACTAGTTCAGTAAGCAGATTCTATCATATTCAGCTTAGTTCAAAGAGGCATAATAACATTTTAGTAGTTAGTTATTTCAAAGCTGATTAATGTTTATTAGAAAAATAAGTCATGCTGTGGAGATCATGACAGTGTACTGGAAGAGACATCTCAATAAGGTGCAAGGAGGCAAGCTGAATCTAGTCCAAGAACCTTGCCAGAACTTGGCATGACATGGAGGAGGAGCCTGATGGTCCTGGGCAGGGAAAATGTGAACATCATTTAAGTATCTGTGTAATTGTGAATTTTACTTTTGCTGCTCCAAGATAGCTGAACTCTCAGCCTTTTCTACTGTCCCCAAGTACTCCAAAGTTGTTGAGGCAATCTGATCCTCCCTGCCCTGAATTTACAGGAATGTGTTTTGCATTAAACAGATATATTAATCTTCTGTACATTATGATTACTGAGCAAACAGCCTGTGAATCACAAGCCATGTGAGGACTGCAGAGAATGGTTGCCCGTTTGGCACTGCCTGTCCTGAGTGTGCCAGCCCTCTGTTACAGCTAGGCATAACAGCTAATGACATCCACAGGTCTAAGTGGTGATCAGGGGACACTCCAAACCCACCAGAGCCATCTTGTGGCATTTGGAGTAGAAGATGGTCTTACAGATGGAACTGAAATTTTTCACTGCTCCTTTCCAAAACATGGCATATTTTGTGGTGATTTTCATTAATTTCATGCAGAGACTTTGCTCCTGAGGTTTTTTGGGGTTTTTGTTTGTCTGGTTGGTTGTTGGGTTTTTTGTTTGTTTGTTTGGTGGGTTTGTTTTGTTGTTTTTGTTTTTTTTTTTGTTTTCTCCTAGAAAATGAGATCAGGTCAGGGTTAAAACTAGCAAAAGATGTTTACGTGAAGTGGTAGATGAGGCACTGAGAGATCACATGTGCACTCACATTTCTGTGTTTGGCTTCCCATGTTTCTTTGCCTTTAACCAAGACTGAGGTAGGTTTGAAGCCTGAAGTACTTTCTCAAATCAACAGGACATTCTTAAGAACTCAGTACATTGCTGATAATTTTGGAAAGACCTCCTGATAGTACCTATGCCAATCTTTCTGAGCAAACCCGTGTTCATTCTCTAGTACTATCTACTCAGTACCTCAAAATCTTAGAATCCCTTTTCTTTCCTCACTAGCTATGAAAAACAAAGTTTTCCTCTGATGCAAACAAGGTGACTTAGAAGCTTTCAGGTTTGGGTTCGGATAGCGTTTTGCTGAGTTGTAGGCACCAAATACTAGAAACAGTAAGATGATAGATTTATCTGTTGGCACTTGTACCAGCAGTAATTTAGACCATGGTAAGCAATCATTTGAATCAAAAGTATCTTGTCACTGGAAAAAAAGTCCAAGGTAAAGTTTGAAGGTGCAGGAATAAAACTAAGGCCTTGCTATACTTAGAGTATTTGATTTGTTCCCTCTCACTGCTAACACTTCAGCCTCTGCCACAGCAATCTGACATGCTTGCAAGTGTTCTCTGACAAAGCAATATTACATTAGCCTCTGTTCTCACCTGCTGTGAACCACATCTTATCTGCAAGCATCTTCCATCATGTGTCTTACTTGTAAACTGCTGGTAAAATTGCTCAGCTGTGCATCTAAGTATTCATATTAAAAAAAAATACTGTTGTTTTTAATGTGTTCAGATTTGCTTAAGTAGGAGATAAGCCCTTGTACTCAGTACACCTTGAGACCTGTGTTCAGTTTTGGGGTCCTCACAACAAGAAAGACATTGAAATGCTGGAGTGGGTCCAGAGAAGGGCAAGAAAGCTGGGGAAGGGTCTGGATAACAGGTCTTGTGAGGAGCAGCTGAGGTAACAGGAGTTTAAGTCCCGTTAAAAGGAGGCTGAGGAAACACATTCTGGCACTCTACAACTCCCTGAAAGAAGGTTGTGGTGAGATGGGGATTGGTGTTTTCTGCCTTATTCTATCAAGTGATAGAATAAAAAGAAATGGCATCAATTTATTTTGGATGAGGTTTGGATTGGATATTAGGGAAAAATTGTTTACTGAAATAGTGGTCAGTCTTTGAAACAGGGCTATCCAGGGAGGTGGTTGAGTCGCTGTCCCTAGAGGTTTTCAAAGAACATGTAGACATGGCATTTTGGGACATGATTTAATGGCACCATGCTGGGGGGGTTGATGGCTAGGCATGATCCTAAATATCCTTTCCAACCAAAATAATTCTGTGATTCTATTTGTAACGTAAAACCTCAATATGACACATCAAGCAATATCACCTACTATATTGTAAAGGCTTCCTTTTCTGTATTCTTGCATTAGTAGAATGTACTCAAAGACTTTTTACATGCATTAGAGAAGTGTTAACAGCTTAGCACATTACTGTGTTATACAACATTTAATTTATACTTAGAGGAACCATTTTCAAGAAACAGAAGTAGCAACAGTGGGCATTGCTTTTGGCAATACCAGGAGAAAGACTGAGGATTGAAAGCAGTGGCAATATAATTCAGAAGTTACACCATTCAGGGTTAAGTGAGAACATTTTTTTGGCATCATCTTTGTTTTATCTGTTCTGTGGATAGATACTTGTTGATTGACTGCTTTTTACTGTATATTTACACTCGTTAAAAGGCTTAACATCATAGACATTTTTGTGTCCTGACCACATGTAGTGTTTGGATCACTCTCTCACACATACATGCATAAGGAGTAGCTTTAATTCCAATGTGACAAAGAGAAGCTAAGTGCCAATGGTATCCATACTTCAATTAGAAAGAATAAGCTTCTGCTCATAATTGTTTCTATTAAGAACTGTACGTATTTCTCATTTAGGGCATCAAGACTTACTTGGGGAAGGAAGCGTCCCTTTTAAGTAGTTTGTAAACTGCTTGTTCTGTTGCTTAAATTCACTTCTAGCACTATTAGTTTATGAGGAAATGGAGTTTAGTTTTTATGATTGTTTTGCTTCTTAATGAACATTTAAAGCTTGTTTAAGATTTCTGTAGTAAATTATGTTTTGTGCCATGTAAACAAAGTTGTAAAGAGCCATGGATTACACATCTGATGGTAGCAATGTAAAGCTAATATTGGCAATGAGAGAATGGGAAACCAGTTGCCTCCTTTCTAGCGTGCAATCCGTGTGAGAGTCTCTGTGATGGGCAATTACCTTAACTGCCTGCCTAAAGCAGCAGCAAGTTATGTGATCAGTCCAGTGAACAAGAGTATACACTCCCCAGTACTTGATAAAGAAATGCATTCTGCACTAATAGCTATTATAATCCCAGTGTACTGCTTTTAAACTTGAGAAGCAAAAAAAGCCTACTAAGATAACCCAGTCCGAAAGCAAAGGATGAAATAATACTTCAGTCATCACAGAACTGCCCAGGCTAGAAGGCATCTCAGAAGATGATCTCCCTTCCCTTGTAGGAAAGGGAGCCTCACTGAAATTCTTGAATCATAGAATTCTTTTAGTTGGAAAAGGCCTTTAAGATTGAATCAAACCATTCTCCAACTCTACCAAGTTTGCTGCTAGACATTGTCTTTCAGCACCACATCTCTGCATCTTTGAAACGCCTCCAGGGATGGGGATTCAACCACCTTCTTGGGGAGCCTATTCCAGTTGTTGAGAGCCCTTGCAGTCAAGAAGTTTCTTCTCCTATCCAACCTAAACCTCCCCTGGTGCAACTTGATGCCATTTCTTCCAATCCTATCACTTGTTACTAGGGAGAAGAAACGAAACCTCACCTCACTCTAGTCTCTTCTTGGGAAATTGTAGTGAGCCAGAAGGTCTCTCTTCAGCATTCTTTTCTGCAGACTAACAACCTCAGTCCCCTCATCTGCTCCTCACAATACCTGTTCTCTAGGCTCCTCACCAGCTTCTTTGTCCTTCTTTGCATCCGTTCTGATACATCAATTCTGTCTTGTAGTGAGGGCCTCAAAACTGAACCCAGGACTCAAGGTTTGGCCTTACCAGTGCTGTGTACAGAGGCACCCTGCACAGTTGCATCTTGAAAACAAGAACTCATATACTGAATTCCTATTGTAGTGAGTTTAGCATGGAGTGATATGGCTGCTCAGAATCAAATGTAAATGCTTTCTTCTGCTGATGAAACATCTCAGACATTTTCATATTGTTTTTATTTAACTGATTTGGCTTTCTTCTTGATGAAATAGGTAGGAAAAAAATAAAATGTCATACTTAATCTATAATACAGGAAATCTCCTTCTAGTTGTGGTATTTCTAGCAAAATGAAATCATGAGCATTCCTAATCCTTTGTTTCAGTCTGTGCTGTTTAGTAATCTGTGAGGGAAAGAAGCCAAATAAACAGCTGGCATGTTTTAGCGGTTACTACAAGCTTCTCTCTTGGCTGTCTCTGCCGAATAGAAGGGATTGCCTGGTGAATTTAAACGCAGGGCTGAGTGCCACACATTCTCATTTTGCACTTCAGCTGTTACGTTGAGCAGTTCTGGCACAAAGGAACTCTGCAAGTGATGTGGTTGCTCGCTGGGAGAGAACAAACCTTCTCCAGGGCTTACAGCAAACTGAGGTGAACTCCTAATAAAGCCTGTCAGAAACCTCTGCAATCCTGTTTTAGTGCAGAGGCTGTTTGTTTTGTTTTGTTTTTTCAATCATATTTACTGAATTAAATGTGCCAACGTATTTATGTTAAAAAAAAAAAGGTACATCCCTCAATACTTTAAAAAGGCAAAGACATTGTGCATTTTTTTTGGGTAGTGATGATGAAATAAGCATAAGATGTTAATTACCATGGCCAATATCTAGTTGGTGGTGAAGATGCAATATGAGATGTGGTAGTGAAGAAGTTTTATTTTTTCACTTCTGGGAATGACTTTTCCCCCAAGAAAAAAAAATAAGACTTAGTTAATATTCATGAAGTAGTGTGTATTATAGTTGCACAGTGTAGCAATATGCAAGCTGTTATTGATTATTTTAATTTTCTTTTCCATAATTTCTATTTTAATGTTACCACTTTTGGTTTATAGAAATTGAGAAGATCAATATTACTTTATTGCCTCAGTGTGATTTTTAAAAACATCATCAATGTTGAATTAATTAACAGCAATGAATTGCACATGATTAATTTCCATAATCCCATTTCTACTGGAGTGTATTTTATCTCCTTTTATTTCTATTCTTCTGTCATAGTGAACTTGTCGCATCTTCATTCAAGGGGTAGCTAAGTATTGAGATATGTAATGCTGTGAAACCAACAGGTTCCCTTTGACAAGCAAGATGTTACTGTGAATTTGTAATGATTTGTATTAGTGAATACAAATTTACACAATTTGCTTAACTGACTTCAATATAAAGTTCAGTGGATGCTTACAGATTTGTATCACAGCTAGTGTGAAGAGGTTCCGTGTCTCACTGTGGCTTCTAGTTTGTACTGTAAAACATAGAATTATAGAATCATTTTGGTTGGAAAAGACATTTAAGATCATGGAGTACCACCATTATATAACTCTATCCATGATGAGCTGTGAGGTTTAACAAAGCCTGAGTATGGCATTTCACACAGAAATTTGGTTTTAAAATCCTGGTGGTAATGTGGTGCAAAATGCTGTGATCCTTTATTTCAATTTTTATGTTTTTTTTTCCCCTTGTCCTTATGTTATTAGTGATCTCCTCTTTTTAGATGTTTAGAGGTCAACATAATGACTTGAATTCTGTGGCGCATTAACTACTTCTACTGTGAACTTTCAACCCTGTCCTTTTGTCTCACTAATTTAAGTCATACACTTAAATATGTGGCTTTCTAGATTACTTCGGCATATTGTGAATCTGGTGTAACTGTACCTTTATATGTATCCTGCGTTCAGTTTGTGCTGTGTGAATCCTGATTAAAAACTTAGTAGTACATCAACTTAATTGCAGTTAAACTTCAGAATAATGCAGAACAATGTTTACATGTATATGCATGAAATACTTTTCTATGTAAAGATTTGAAATACATAGATAATTTTAAAGTTTGATCACTTAATTATCTAAAACCACTTGAAGTGTTAGAACTCTTATTCCTGTGTCTATGTACATGAAGTTTTAATTTATGAAGCTTTACTTTTAGATATATGGTGAGAAAACAATGGGTTCTACAGCCAGTGCTCAGTCTGTTTTATTTCAGAGCAACCTGTTCTTTGTGCCTTAATCCACACTATTCTAACCTCTGTTACCCAGAAATCTCCTTTTATCCATCTCTCAACCCCTAATGAACTCTGGTAAGGGTGGTAAGTCATCTGCCTTTTCTACTCATGGAAAAGAAATTAGTTCCCAACTTAGATACTAGATCTGGATTTATACATTTTAACTTTCTGAATGCTGGGATACAGGCCATCCAATGCTAGGATTGTACGTTCCTTTTCACTGACTGATTCCTTTTTACTTATTCTGGTGTCACTCTTCATTTCATTAATTTTTCATTTTCTGCCTCCAGGAAACTTCTCTCTGATTCTGGCATGTTTCCCTCTTTCTCCCTAGTGAACATACTTGAAACAAAGAAATCTTTTAGCTTTGCAGCACTCAGTGCCTCATCTGTCATCAACTCGCCTCCATCTATCACACCAAGAGACTACAGTCTCCCTCAAAATCCTCCCGATCCTTATCTGTTTGTAAAACCTTTTGTTTGTCCTTCTGCCATTGACTCGAATTGTTTTAAATTTTTCCTTTCTGCTGTGGCATTTATTGTTTTTACCCTTTTAACAGATGTCTCAATTATAGCAGTAATAGTATTTGACTGCTGTTTGTAAGCACAATCTGGAGAGGTAGAAGAAAACACAGTCAACAGCTGCAGAATGCTTTAGGATTATATCCTCCTGTAGGTTTTACACAAAACATTCCTTGACTTTTCTGCCATAGCAGACGACTTGCCTTTTTAAACAAAGAAACCAGAGTATACATGATCCAGCTTTCACTGTGATGGCAGGGGCAGGAGCTCCACCACTCTGAATTGCCTCAGCTACACTGAAGATCAGTTTAAACAGTTTCCACTGGTTTGCATCAGCTGAGCTTATTGTTTGTCATGATCTTTTAGGCAACCAGTGAAACTGAAAACATTATGTTAGTTGAATAAGGCTCGGGTTCCCAACTGTAATTGTTAGCTACTGAAGGTAACAAATGAGAGAGATATATCCTGACTGAACAGTGGCCAGTCATTTTACATTGCTTCTGCAATAGTGTCCAATGATCTTTTGAACATGAATAACTCTTAAATTTCAGATCAAGAACTTAATATCCGTCATCTCAATTTTGCTACTACATGCTGATGCAATATACTAAGTGGTGCACCAAGTAATACCTGAGTGTGAGGGATGGAGCAGGTGCTGGTATACTTTGTGTAGTAGAATTAACATATAAATTGTCAATCTGAGGTTAGAAATGTAGCCTCAGCACAAGATGATTAGAGAACCAGATCATCTCTCTTGCAAGTAGAGGCTGAGAGACCCAGGGCTCTTTAGCCTGCAAAGGCTAATCAATACTTATCAACTGCTAAAGGGTGGAGGTCAAAAAGGTGTGGCTAAGCTCTTTCCCAGAGCAAGGGGCAATGAGCACAAACTAGAACACAAGAACTTTCACTTAAATTTGAAGAACTTCACTTTGATAGTGGTAGGGCACTGGACCAGGCTTCCCACAGAGGCTGCTGAATCTACTTCTCTGGAGACTTTGAAAACCTCTCTGGATATGTTCCTGTGTAATCTGCTTTAGCAGAGAGGTTGGAGTAGAATATCTCCAGAGGTCCCTTTCAACCCCTACCATTCTGTGATTCTAATTTCAATAGATTCTAACCAGTCATATAAAAGGGCTTCAGCAGCCCTTGTGAGATGAGTTTGCATTCTCCTCTCTGTAAAGAATTCCTGAGATGAGTGCTCATAGAGGAGATAACTTCTAAGTAATAGTTACACCTAACTATTTAGTAAACATTCTATTTGTTAATTTTAGACTCCATGATATCTCGGTCTTGTCTTCTGGACAAAGATGTCAGTGTTTACCATCAACTAGTGCAGACAAGTACATCAAAATACAGTCCTTACTGTAAAGAGCCATGACTGTACATGGTGAAAAGCAAACAAAATAGAAGATATTCAAGGTCAACATGGCAAGCAGCAATCACAGTATACCTGCTACTTAATCTTTGTCAAGGTTTTGCTTGGGCATCACCACAAGTGAAAGACTGAAGGAGCAATCAGATGTACAAATAGGTTTGCAAATGTTAATAGGAAACAATAATACTCGGATAAACCAGAGGAAATGTTAAAGGGTGTTAGAAAACCGGACAGTCATGTGGTGGAAACTGGCATTTTTGCTTCAGCTTCTCTTTCCAGGCAAGAATATTCTATATAACACTGGCTTCTAATTTCTTGTTATCTTTTAAATTTTACATGTCTGAATGATCATTAACACTGTTATGTAATATTGTTGTAGCTAATAGATCATCAGCCTAGACTTGAATTTTGCAATTTTCATCCAAAATGCTTGCTCAGATCCCTAAGCTATCAACCAAGTTGTTCTTAGATAACCCATTCTTTTGTTAAAGAATATATTGAGCTATACTGGAATCTGATATATACTAAGATATAGTTTGATACTTAACTGTAGTATATGTAGTTAATTTTCACCCCCAAACCATCCTGACAATTTCTAAGACTACCTAAAATCATATTTAGAACATGTCCATTTCATAAATAATAGATTATTTGCCTAAAGGCTCTCCATTTCCATATGCAGAATCACAAAATCATAGACCAATTACAGTTGGAGGGGATTTCTGGAAATACAGTCCAATGTACCTGCTCAAAGCAGGATAAACTAGAGCAAACTTCTCAGTAGGCTTCTAATGTCTCCATAGATGGAGCTCCACACCTCTCTGGCCGAGCTCCTCCAGTGTTTGATCACCCTTGCAGTAAAAAACAAAAACAAAACAAAAACCCAATGCTAAATAGAGTTTCCTGTATTCTACTCATCATTAGTTCTCACTGCCTCTTTTCCTGTTACTGGATGTCACTGAAAAGAGTCTGATTCCCTCTTCTTCACGTGTCCAAACATTTATAGACACTGATAAGATCTTTCTAAGCCTTCTGTTCCCCAGACTAAACAATTTCAGCTCCCTCAGGTGCTCCTCACATGAAAGGTTCTTCAGTCCCTTCATCTTTGTGGACCTTTGCAGAACTTGTTTAAATATGCCCATATCTTGTACTGAAGAGCCCAGAACTGGATTCAGCACTCCATATGTGGCCTCACTAGTGCTGTGTACAGAAGGATCACCTCAAATGACCTGGTGGCAATGTTATTAGCCTTTTTTGCCACAAGTGTGCATTGTGGACTTGTCATCTACCTGACTTTTCTGATGCCCTGGTGCAGGAATTGGTACTTCCCAGGTGGCCAGGTCCTGCTTAATCACTTGCTAACCTCATTTCTACAGTTCCAGTATCTTCCCCTTTTTGCGATTCCTGTTTCACATGAAAAATTTCTAGCTTAGGATTTCATATTATGTACTTTTTGAAGACTTGTCTTGTGTGAATCAGATTCAGTGATGGATTAACCCATATTCTAAGGGTATTCACATACAGATTTAGTTTCTTACATCAAATTATTTGGGGGTTGGATTGTATAATTAATGGGTTTTGATTTATTGTTCCAGCAAAATATTTTGCAATCTTAGTCCATCACTGTATTTATGGAAGACTTAGAGCAGAGTGCAATTGCACATACCCCTTCCTGAAAGAGCATAGCTGAAGATAAATACCCTGGCTGTTCTCAGTGTAGCTCTTTGCATTGTCCTCTCACACTTGGACTTTATTGCTGAGTTTCTAGAAAAAAAAAAATTGGTTACCAACTCTTCTGTACTTTTCAGAGGACTTAAATTAAGAGCCCCTTGAGTTTCTCAGCAGCAGAACGGGTGGCATCATGTGCATTACCATGTTACCATCTGACAATATTTTCATGCTTAGTTTTTTTTGTTGTTGGTTTTTTGGTTTTGGTTTGTTTGTTTTTTTTTTTTTTCCCCAAAATCCCATGGTCTAGGTAGAAAATTCAGACTTTATGGTAATGATATAGCTGTGTCAGGTCTGCTACTGTAGCAGCTGGTAGTGTCTGGAAGACATATATTCCTTCTCTGGTTGGAGAACTGTCAGTACCACAGCTTTCTCAAACTCTTGTGAAAAAAATTCCTGTAGGAAGCAATTCTCCATTTGGCCCAGTAGGGCTGGTGGATGAGAATCAACTAATTTGGGATTAGGGAATTAACAGTGGCACACAAGGTCAGGAAGGACAGCTTTTGTTTGAACAGGAGGGCATTTGACATTCCAAAAAGTCCTCAGCAAGGTGATTTTTAGCCTGTAGGAAGTAAAACGCAATCCTTAGAGAGACTGATGGGATAACCATGCACTTTGCAGAAAGGCAGAAAGCCCCTTACTATGTGCAGACAACAGAGAGCTTCTAGTACTAGTACCATTATCACCAGCTTACCTAGGGATACCACCCAGAAGCTGTCGTGCACCTTCCCTAAGTGTTGGGTAAGATTGGGCCTGGACCAGCAGTAAGACACTGTCTGTCCAGGATTTCCATCACCCACTTCCACCGAGGTCTGCCCAGACACCAGACTGCCTGCTCCTCCCAATATGAAGCCACTATCACTTACCAGACATCTGCTAGATCACAGATAGATTTGCAGCTAAATTGGTTCTCTAGCTGCCCTGGTTGTTGTTGTTGAAGACACAAACACTTGGGTTACTTGATCCAAGAGCCTACTCTAGCATTATTGAAACACCTAAATACATCAAACAATGAGAAGCAGCAGATCATATTTGAGGAACTGGAGGAAAAGCTACAGAGGGCCAAAAAAATAAATGAATACACTTCTTAGGTGTTGGTTATGCAAGGGAAAAATGGGGCAAAAGTGGGATATACTCTCGAAACCAAATCTTTCCCCAGCTTCACATTGTTGCAGTTACTCCAAGGGTAACTCAAATGAGAAATTATTGTATAAATGTTGCATTTAAAATACTTATCCTTGTTTGTATCTGGGAGTAAGTAATACTTGTTTTCTTAACAAAAATTCAGTAGAGCCATTTTCAGGACTTAATGACATCTGGACTTTGTCTATCTTTTCCTTCTCTCACCCCAGAAGACAAATGACATCACTGTATATCCTTATTGTGGGTCAAGCTCTTAGCTTCTAATATGTAAAAAAGCATCCTCAGATGACACTGAAAGAGTGATTGGGCCAAGAGTATGTTTGTAAGATAGAGCAGAGGCATCTGTCGTCAGAGCTGAGGAGCATGTGGAGGATGGAGAAATGCTAGAGTGTGGCTGGATGACATCTCCAGTGAGGCACTCAGAGTTGGCAGGTGCTTGGGGCAACTGTCTCTTGCTCCATGCTAGGTGGTGAGCACAGCAGTGGTGCCTACTCACTGCTTTCACAGGTTCAGAGTCATACTTTTAGCATGACTGCTGGAGGAAGGCCAAACAGGAACAGATGGGTAGGGAAAGATGTGTGTGAATATAGATGTTGGAGATGGCATGAGCCTTCATGCAGAGGAGCCTAGGGTACATCTAAAGAGTGTTTTTAAAAAAACTTTTTTAGCAGTTGTATGGGCTGAGAATCTGTCCATTTCCAGTGTAAAATGTCCTAACCCTTGCAGACAGATAGGAAGTGTGCAGGAGAGAATAGGTTTAACTGTTCAATGCTGAGTCTTATTACTGAACAAACAGAATTTCAGCAGAAGTTGGATGGCCTTGTCCTGCTTTTGATGGTAAAACCTGGAGAAGATTACTAAGCTAGAGGACAGCAAGCAGAGAAGTGTAGGATATAAGTGTTGAAAGAAGAGAAGAAATTTAGAAGGAATGCTGAAAAAGATGAGTTGAGAACGAAAGATTTTCAACTTTGAAGTAGGTAAGGTACAGTCATGATACCAGCTGTGAATGCAGAGGAATGATCGTAAGAATCATAGAATTGTTTTAGTTGGAAGATACCTTTAAGATCATTGAGTCTAATTGATTTCTACCAAATCAAGCAATAAGCTATGTCCCTCAGTACTACATCGCTGCCTTTTCTAAACACCTACAAAGATGGAGATTTAACCACCTCCCTGAGGAGCTTGTTCCAGACTTGGAGAACCCTTTCATTCAAGAAGTTTCTTCTAATGTCCAACCTATACCTTCACTGGGGCAACTTGAGGCCATTTCCTTTTGTCCTATCACTTGTTACTAGGGAGAAGAGACCAATCCCCCTTGCTCTCTCCAATGTACTTATGGTTTGGATTTGCATTACTTTTCTTTCTGACACACTGTCCATCAAAGCCGTACTCAAACTTGGCAGTAAATAGGTAAGGATCTTTCAAAGATTAGAAGGAGGCAGAGGGTAAATGCACATATGGACTGTGAATGGCACAGCAGGCCACTGTAAATTTGATGGGCCAGCTTCCCGGGCTTAAGACAGCCTGTGTCTCTACTGGGATAGGCTCTAGGGGTAGGTGCCATCTCTTTAATGTCAGTACTTAATCTGGTGGCCACCAGGAAGGTAATCTTTCATATTCTGGTTAGTGACACATTTTAAAGGACATCATGAGCTTGAAGCTGTGGATGGCCAGTGCTGCTCATACGCAGTGACCCTGACTTGTGGTAACAGTAACTCTGTTCCTGCCTAGACCTCGATGGGGCCTCTATCTCTTCAAGCCACAAATATATTATTGCCACGCAGGATAAGTCACAGGTAGCTGAAAGGGTGGAGTGGACAGGTCTCTTTGTCTATGGTTCAGTAGCAGTTCCTGGCTCTGAATGTGTGAAATACGAGGAGGAGATGCATCAAGTGCTACAAAGGCCTGTCTTTCCAGAGGAAATACATACCATTAGTGATATTGCCTCATTCCTAGTCCTCGGGTGCCCTAAAGATGGCTGCAGCATAGACACATATGGAATTTTCCCATCTAGGAAGCGGTCTTCATGCATCTAATATAACCAAGAAGGTCTCCCAGATGAGCATATGAACAAGAAACAAGAAAACACTAGTGCAGAAGGTAACTATGGTCTGCCTTCATATAAGGATTTCCAGTTCAAAGGAGTGGAGTGAGCAGGGAAGCCAAACAGTTGTAAAGCATCAAGTGCATTCTTCCCTTGTGTTGAAATGCCCTGACATCTCTTGTACCAGATCAGCTGTGCACATAGGTCAGGATGTTTGAGAAGCAAACATTGCCTTTTTTTTTTTTTTTTTTTTAATAAGGCTTCAAATGTTTTGATGGCAGAAGACTAATGTTTTCCACACTGGGACTTGGAGTTGAAATCTGCTTTTTCGTAAACTATATTCACAGAAATACAGAATGGTGAGGATTGGAAGGGACTTATGAAAATTGCCTAGTTCAACTCCCATGCTAGAGTAGAATTACCTAGAATAAATCACACAAGAACATGTCCAGGTGGGTTTTGAATGCCTCCAGAGAAGGAGACTTCACAACCTCTCTAGCAAGCCTGGTCCAATGCTCTGCTACTGTCAAAGGGAAAAAAATATCCTTATGTTTGTGGAACCTCCTGTGTTCCGGTTTGTGTCCACTGCCACTTGTCCCGTCATTGGACACCACTGAGAAGTGCCTGTTTTCATCTGTCTGACATCCACTCTTTGTATATTTAGAAGCATTGGCGAATACTCTAAAATACTGTGGTTAACCTTTTTTTAAAGGTATCTTTTGAATTATGGTAGGGTTTTTTGGTAGTAGAGAAAAAAGAAAGTAACCTCTGGCCTGAGGCTGGGATTAATTATGTGGGTGCACTTTCTGCATGAAAGTCCACATACTTGCTTGTGATTTGAGAGAAACTGTGGGACAGTCTGTGTTGTTGCCCAAATTAAGATCTTCTGGTTTAAATGTAGCTTCTTAGCTATAAAATAATATGCATTTTTGATTGTGTAGACAGTGAGAACACAGGAAAGTGTTTCCACAAAAAAAATCAGCAATAGCAATAACACCCTCTGTTCTGTCCTGGGTCTCTCTGGCATGTTGCTGCTCAAAACATGGAAGATAAAGGATGAGGGGAGATGCACTTGCTCTCTACAACTACCTGAAAGGTGGGTGTTGATCTCTTCTGCTTAGTAACTAATAATAAGATGAGAGGAAATGGCCTTAAGTTGAACCAGGGAAGGTTTAGATTGGATATTAGGAAAAACTTCTTTACTGAAAGAGTGGTCAGGGATTGGCACCACTGCACAGGGAGGTGGTGGAGTCACTAGGCATGGAGGTGTTCAAAAAACATGTAAACATGGCACATAGTTTTGGCACATAGTTTAGTGAGCATGGTAGTGTTGGGTTGAGGTATGGGCTCGATGATCTTTGATGTAGGTTTGGGAGTTACTCGCCCCCCCACACTTTTAAAATGACCCAGGCTAAAACTCAGCTGGCTGGAAGATACGAAATGAAGCTCTATTTACAGCTCAGCACAATATACAAGCAGATATATACACTATATACAGGAATATTTACAGAAATATACAAGGTAGAGGTAATACAGAAACACAACACCCCTCCCAGAAATCAGAGACCCCAGGAGGGGCTCCCAACCACCCTTCCACCTTCTCCCCACCCCTATACCTTACCCCAAGGTTTTGAGGATCGGCCAGAGGAGGAGTTAGAAGAAAAAGTGGTTAGTGAAATTAATCGGCAGAGAGGAGAAGTTCGGAAGCTACTAGACAGCCCCAGACGCTGTGCCCCACAGGCACCGACTGCAAGCCCAAGTGGCTTATCTTTTGAGTTCTTTCTTAAACATCACAGCAAGCCTGTGAGTGAAGCAGACATCACCATTGTTTCCTTTTCACAGCCTATAATACAATTTTCTCTATTAAAATATTCCAATTAGCCTTAAACCAGCACAATCTTAAAGGTCTTTCCCAACCATAGTGATTCTGTGAGACCTTCAGTACTGTCCTGGGCAACCTCATCTGGGTGAACCTGCTTTAGCAGGGGGGTTGGATCTTAAACATCTTTTCAAACCTTGATTCTGTGATTCTATTCTATACTTGCTTCACAAACAGACAACATCCACCATACCTGGAGGTGTTTACAAGGTGCATAGCTGCGGTGATAAGGGACACATTTTAGCACCAGACTTGATAGTTAGATTATAGAGCTGGTCACAGTGATCTTAGACATCTTTTACAACTGAAAGGATTCTGTGACTCTATCTTACCATCATGAGGGAAACATAACCTTAGATATGTTCTTATTGCATATTGTGTTAGTGGACTACTGCAAAATATTTAGAGTATTTTGATACCTAGTTTCCTTCACTAAATGTTAATTAGAAATCTTTTCCTGAAGTGTAGAATCTAATATTTTCACTTCATATTTTCTACTTTCTTGGTGCTGGTCAGCAGCAAAGGTTTGTATAATTCATATATTTATAGCTGAATGCTTGTAACAAACTGTTTAATAAACTTGTCCACAGAGTTAAAAATGCACAAATTCATGTATTAGGAACACAGTTTGCATTGTCTTTCAGAACTGATGACAGACATACTGAGCTATTTGTATTTGTTTAGTGATCACTTTATTTTTGGCTTGTTGGTAACATTTTATATCAAGTGAATAAAAGAATTCATGTAAATATTGCAAACAGCAAGCATGCAGGCTATGGTTTTATTACTACTGATAATAAAGAAAATGGCCCAATTGAAATGAGTACAAAGACCTCAAATAATAAAGCAATGCATTATTCCTAAAATATACTATCCTGGACCAATTAAACAACCTATATCTCCCTCAAAGAAAATAAAAGCATCAAACACAAAGGCAGAGGAAGAGCATTAGAATTTAACAGTGTGATGGTCAGGGGTTTATTCCCTGAAGAAGATGATTAGACTTTCAGAACATACCCAAATTAAGCTCTGGAGCAATGCCAGTGCTGCAGAGTCCTTAAGAGAGTTCAAAGATGTAGCCTAGCAGCCTTCACCTTTGCTGTGCTGTCTCCTCTTTAGATCTTGCTCTGTTGATGTTAACTGCTTAATTCCCAAGTGAAACACTGAGATCTAACCCACAGGAATATTTTATGATGCATATTAGCTGTCTGATATGGATTACCTGATTTTACTGAGTAGAGTATTTCTATCCTATAGTCTTGAATACCATGGTAGCAACTATACTACATATAAATATCTAGTCAAAAAAGTAGTTTGAGCCAATAATTATGTTGATTTTAGTCTTTTTGTATACTTGCAGGTTCTCTGTTTAAAAAAAAAAAATCCTAAATTTCTGATACTAGCTTTAAAAAAAATGACCACTGCATCTGGTCATTACTAACACATGAACAGACTTGTATAAGAAAGGGAAGTTCAAGTGAGTAACAGCGAGAAAACTCACAAAGTGTTTTAGTCTTTTACTTGAATGAATGTCTATACACTATTCCTTATTTATAACAGATATTGAGTATCTTCTGACCAGGGCTGTATGTCTCTTCATGCCAACACACTATGCTAAAATTTCCATGAAGCACAGAAATTTAGGACCATAGAAGTAGATATAACATTGTGACAGATGATTTTTCTCCCTGATCCTCCAAGATTATAAACAGATGATTTGTATTTAGGAAATGGTACAGATTATCCCAGTAATACTGTATGCCTCACTTATGCTTAGAGCACTCGCCTTTGAAATACTGGTGAGCTTGCCAATATTAGTCTTTCAGAAACCTGTGGTCGTGTTTAGATTGTATCTTAGAACTGTGCCAAGGATAGCTTGGGATGTTTAGCATTTTCAAGATCAGGTTAGAATGATTTATCTTAGTTATGCACATCTCCTGTTAAATTATGCAAATCTTGACCTATAATATGGTTTGAGATGACAGGAGCCTTGAGCACGTTAAGTTTTCTTGCAAGCATAGATATTTGTGCATAGCCAAATCCAGAGACTTAACATCAAACATCTTGTAGTCCAGTGCTAGAGTAGCTTGACACAGTATTATTTCAATTGAAATCAGTGGGACTAACATACTGAATAAGGGCTATTGTCTTGTAATTGGTGCAAGACTTGAAACAAATAGAAATATTTACATATATATATATATGTATATTTACCTTTATTACTTTTTTCAATTTTTGCCAAATGTGCACATGCTTAATTTTCTGCCATAAACATTACTTTAACAGTCATATGAAAGTTTATTTGTAGGAAATTGCAGATTGGAGTCTTAGTGAATTTAATCTCTGGACAATGGTAGATAGTCACAGGACTGACTCCACCACATTGTTGTACAAATGGTCGTTACAACTGCCATTTCTGGTGGTTCTTGCATATATGTCAAAGCTAACAGATTTTTTTTTTTCACTGTTCTCCTTGCTTTTGTCACTGTAGCCATAATGCATTGTCAAACAGTGATGCCAACCATTAAAAAATGAACATGATTAATTTTTTTCTCACAAGTTTTTGTAAGAAGACAACCTGGCATATGGCTAACCCCTAATTATGGAATCAAGTAATTTAATATTGCCTCAGTGTAATTATGGTTACTGAAAATATAATCACCCTTGTTCATTTGTTGATAGAGCACATCCTAATATTTTATGATGTTAAGGTAAATCATTGCATTTAAAATATATATATTTGCAAACAGTAAACAGAAGTGGTATTATGAAGTACATCTGGTACATGTTTGAAATGGTTTAAAATAAATTGTGTAACCTAGCTGCTAGGAAATTAAACTGATTTTTAAAATAGTTTGCCTTTTGATGCCAGTCTTTAAAAAAAAAAAAAAAAGTTATGCAATTGTAGTAACTTTTATTGTCACTAGGGATTCAATAGAAACCAAAAAACTAGAACAAAACAGAGTGAATGTTTAGAATTTTAAACAAAGGTTAGACTGCAGTCTAGCACTCTGTTAAAATTGTATTCTTTCTAAGATCTGGATCAGGTGTGGCAAACTCATTTTTATAGAGCAGTCATAGAGAGTGAGGCAACTTCTGTCCTGCAAAGAGGAGTCCAACAGTAGTCTACTTAATGAGTAATCAGATGAAGGAGAAATGGGAAGACTTAAAAGAGCAACAAATGTACTTTAAAGGAAACAGAGGTGCACTAAGAAGGAATAAGGAAAAAGAGTTAAGAGCTTACTGGGAGAAAATGTTGAAAAACATACTCCATCTTGAAGTATCTCTCTTGAAGTCTGAGAGACCTGTGGCTCTTTCACCTGAAAAAAGAGAGGAGAGGATCTTCTCAATGCTGGTTAATACGTGAAGGGTGGGAGTCAAGAGGATGGGGCTGTGCTCCTGTCAGTGATAGGACAAGGGGCAATGGGTACAAGTTAAATACAGGAAGTTCCATCTAAACATAATGAGAAACTTCTTTGCTGTGAGGGTGCTGGAGCACTGCACCAGGCTGCCTAAAGATTATGGAGTTTCCTTCCCTGGAAACTTTCAAAACCCACCCAGATGTGTTCCTGTGCAACCTACTCAAGGTAACCCTGCTTTAGCAGATCCCTAGATCTCCAGAGATCACCTCCAACCCCTACTATTCTGTGATATGGTGATAGTTGAAAGGGAAATGTGTAAAAATGATGTTGAAGTGGTAAAGTGTAAAGGAGGATAGTGGAAAGGGAGACGGCTAGTAGGAATAAAATAAGAGCCTGTAGTAAGTTGAAAACCAGCAATGATGATTCCTTTCCTGCCAGCAGCAGCAGCACCTTGGGAGCCATAGTTTCCAGAACAGATGAGTGAAATCACAAGCTCTGGCAAGGGATACACAAATCACCTCACGAAAGGTAGGAGAGGAAATCTGGGACATGTTGACTTGTAAAGATAGGTAGGGAACTGAAATCAGGATTTCATGTGGTAACCAAAAAATGACTGTTGGTATATTTTTAAAGGTGTGACATTTTTAGGGTTTTTTTGAGAAACCAGGGAAAAACAGTGTGCTCATTTGGGATCTTCAGTTGCTCATCTTGTTAAAAAAATGAAGATAACATTGACCAGAATCCTTCTGTAGGCTAAATTCCTGAGCTTCAACCTTGCTTTTAACTCTACTAACTCTTCAAGGCATTGTGTGACATGTCTGTCCTTACGGAATAAGAATGGTAACTGCTGCTGACACAAACCCCAAATTTATCCTTGGAAAATCTACAACGAGCACTACCAGAGACAAATTTCCCCCTCTATACATAATTCATGCATTCAGTGTGAAATTCAGTTTCTTCTGTTATTAGATCTGCTGTGCTGCTACAACTGGTTGATACTACAGGCACCATAGGTCATATTCCCCACTTATTTCTGTAACCATTGAAGTTTGTGGTAAGACTTGAGGACAACTTAATGATTACATCTAAACTGCTCAGTACGTTTTAAGATTTGGCAATGTCAGTTAAGAGCAGCTAGGAAGTAGGACCACCACCACCACCAGGAGGAGTGGATAGTGAAACCCAACAGCAAGAGAGGAGAAATACCTTTGAAATCTTAAATAGCTTCAAATTACTAATTCCTAACCTGTATTAGCCATTACCTGAGAGGCACAAATCTTCTTCTGGCCACATCAGGAAGCAAATTCTGGAATTGATAGACTGACCTGTAAAAGACTCTATTTTAACGTGAGGGATGTTTTTTAAGAGTGAATTCTGACTATATAAAGTGCTGCACTTTGTGTTGTATGTGTGCAGAGTTGTATATATGTACTTTAGATTTTTATTAAAAAAAATCATTTGAAGAATCTGTTCAGAAGTGTATTGGTTTTGTAGGCTGTTAAAAATATATAGCAAAGAAAAATTAACAATTAAATGGATGCAAACACATGCAGTGATAGATGTTTGATATAAGTACACCTATAAAGTAACAAATGTAAATGAGATTTTAGTTTCTGACACAAGGAGAGATCCAAGAACCGAAGCTTGTAATTCTACCTTTAGTATTTCCTTGAGCACGTGACATTTCCTTCATCTCATTCAGAAGAGGTAATATTTTCAAATGCTAGCTAATAAAATAAAGCATAATTGAATACAGGAAGATTGAATCTACTTAGCAGCTCCAAATGATGAGACTCATGAAAGACTGGAAAAGAAAATGCCATTGTGAGATTCATTTGTGCAGAAGAGAATGTATGTCAGGTACTCGAACAGTAGCAATGGTTGTAGGTAGGGGCAGCATGAGTGTTAAAAATGGAAATGCTGAAGACCTAGATGTACTTTATCATAGAAAATCATCAGGTTTGTATAGAGAATGTCTGAAGTATTGTTTGGAATTTGCAGTATTTTTTCCTACCAATAAGAATCTCAATCTTTCAAGTTGTTCTGGAATTAGTCCCAGAAATTTGGGAGAAGTTAAGCAATCTCTTGTTCTTGAGGACGACTAAGGCAAAATCTTGGTTTACTACTGGCTCTGCCGTTTTATGGTCTTGTTTGTGTGGAAGATAAGGTTTTGTTGTACTGTACATTATGTACTACTAAGGCAACTGGAAAGACTTGATTGCTTCTGAGATGATGAAACGCAGTGAATATGTATCCCAATGGGATGCATTCACCTTTGGGACACGTCAAAACCTTATTAGAAACTATCTGTAGCACATAGCACAGGGAGCCTCCTATTTCGTGCTCCCTTTGTTCAGAGTATCTAGTAATCACTGCTTAGACTAATTATGTGATGTTGCCCTTATCTTAGACTTGGCAGTAGTAAGACCCATGCAAACCCTCCCTCAGTGGGATAGGGTGGTGAAAGCATGCTCCCAGCTGTGCTGCAGATTGGACACTTTACACCTCTGCTGGGTTCTTACAAAGTGCATGGAGGGAACAGCCTTTGTCCTTGGTTCATAGTCAGAAACTCTGGACTGTAATTACACACCTCAGCAAGACAGGTGAACTTGGCAGCAAGAACGACTGTTAGCCTTTTCTTTACGGCTAGTAGACTGGATGAAACTGATGCAGCTGTTACCTTCATCTGTCTTACTATGATCTGACCTCTTTGCAAAGAGGCTGATGGGAGAGCAACAATATGGCAATGACAGGTCAGTTGAGATCACGTTCACTGGTGCATGATGGTTTCGTCGAGCCATCTCAAACATACCTTCCTGCAAAGTACGCTTCTGGTTAGGCAAATTTTGTTTTGTGAAATGATTTTAAAATTTTAGGGGCTTATTCTGGGGAAGGTGGATGTAAATGTGAAATATCAAAATTCCTCTGGAAAAATATCATCTCTTGAGCAAAAGATTTTGGTATTTCTATAATATTTTGTGGTTATTATAAGAATATTAAATTATAATTGAAAACATAATACACTTTAAAGGGGAAGGAACCAGATGAAAGTCCTTAGTAAATATGGACTGCATTAGGACAGTTAAATGGGTTTTCTTACTAAAGGCTACCTGGTAGTAACCTTGTTGAATAGCTGTGTCAAAATATTGCATCATTTGTGAAAAGCCTCTGAATTTCACAATGGGAGTAAACAGTACTGTCATTTTCTGGAAGTTAATTGTTATGGAATAACACCAGTAGCACCTTGCTAGTGTTGGTACTATGTCATTTATCATGTTAGTATTCAATATGAACGCTACATACCATGTGAAAACAGAAAAATTGAGTCTCTAATTTAGTATACAAATTTAGACTTCAGTACTTTAGGCATTTAGAGGTACATAAATTAGTACATAATGTAATATTGATGGAGATAAGTAATTGTCTTGATGGACTCTTGAAGGACTTTCTTTGGTCATCATACACATAATGGTTTGCATACAAATTTGTAGTGGCAAATAGTTTATAAAAGCTATAAATTACATATTTAAAGTTAGCCATAAGTTTTTGGCAAATGATAGAACACAGTAGACCAAATATTGGAAGGCTTTTTTGTCACAATTCATTTCTGGGAGAGGGCTATTATGTTAGCAAGCAACTGTTCTTCATACCTTTCTCAGAGGATAGCCAATACATTTGGAAACAGGTAATAGCGAGAACGGAGGACAAAAGTAAGAAAGAACAGAATTAATTTTTTTAAAGCCTGTCCTTGTCAAGTCACATATTCTGCTGGCAGATGGCAATTGGACTTTCCTCACCTGACCCCACTTCTCCGTATTTTACAAGAAAGGAATACTTCCTTTGATTGTGGTGCTATTTGACTTGGTAAAATGTGGCTCGCTTACAGACTTAATCTTACTGACACAAACTTCGTGAAGTCTGGGAGTAATACCATGTAACAAATTAAAATCTCTGTGGGGATGCTAATGGGTTCACTGAGCATTCATTGGTACTTTTTTTGCGCATCTCCTTATCAACTCTTCTTTGGTAGCTGATGAAAATTAGTTGATTTATTACTGCATTTCTGGCCCAAGTTTGTCAACAGGCCTTCCAGGTCATCGGATGAGTAGTGTCGTTCTAACTGGAAGAGAGATAAGGTCCAAGTGAAGTCAAGTGACAGTGATAAATATTCAGCATTGGGAAGTCTGGACACTTACTAGAGTATATAATTAGTTAGCATAATACAGCTATTGTACTTACAAAATCACAGAATGCTTAAGGTTGGAAAAGACCCCCAAGACTGAATGCAGATGTTAACCAAGCACTCACTGTCAGGTGAGCACAAAATCATCTGTCTCAGCAACATATGTCCATGGCTTTTAAACTCCTCTAGGGATGGGGACTCCACCACTGCTCTGGACAGCCTGTTCCAGACCTTAACAACCCTTTAGGGAAAGAAATTATTCCTCATGTTCAAACTAAACTTCACCTAGCACAACTGGAGGCTGTTTCCTCTCGTCAGTGTTATTACAGTCCTTAGTTAGCCTGATTCCTTTGCCAATCTACGGCAGTGTTGCATTAAGTAACATTTCTGTTCCATAAATACATCCAGATTTTTAACTGCTTGTTGGCTTTCCATGTTCTATCCAGCACCATGTCATCCTAAGCACTTACAGAAAAGGTTAGCAGTTGTCACAGCAGGCATTTAGTGTTCATTGAAAATGGTTTATAGCAAATGGTAAAGATGATCTCTGGAAGGGAGGATATGGATATCCAATATGGATTTATGTATGAAGTTCAGCAGCTGAGGTCGGGGAGATTTGTCTGTCAACTTACTCTTATTCTTACAGTAAAGTGCGAGCATCAGTGGAAGGCTCAGCAAGTAAGGTCTCCCCTCAGCCTCTGTTTCTCAGACTAAACAACCCCAGTTCCCTCAGCTGCTCTTCACGTGAGATGGTGATCATGTGACAGTTAGTAATGCCAGGAAAAAAGAAATTTGTTTACATCTACGTACTTCTGATATCATATGGCCAAATCCTGTGGCTCAGGATATTTATGAATGACAATGAACTGTTGTAGAGTTGTAATGAGTTCAGAAGGTTTCTCACAATTCATATGGTGGACACTACTCATAGTTTTGGAACTGGATCAATAATGAATTGGAAGCAATACCAAACTCTTGATCTTAAACCTAGGCCTTTACTGAGATGTTTAGAGGGAAGCATTTTTGCTTTGAGTTCCTTCAAATTCTATAAAATAAGGTCATTGAGGAAAAAGGAAAATTCAAGGTTATACAACCCAGGTGGCTGGCGTGTCACACAGTTTAAGGAGGATGCAATATTAAACTCACCTTCTCCCTTGTTTCTGTGTAATTCCTAATTTCCAGTACTTAGTATTTGAAGATGGTTTCATAAGGAAGTAAGGCCTGTGAAATCTCATGTTCTCTTTCATTCACCTCCACAGCAATAACTCTTGAATGTTTGCATCAGTTAAACAGTCAAATAAAAGTCTTGTCCTTAGACAAAGTTGGTCATACAAGTTGGTCAGGAAAACTGCTTTGTTAGTGAAGGAAAGACACCCAATCAGGTACTCAGCTCTCTTGGTCTGAGAGTCTAGCAAGACAAAATTACACACATGCTCACTGGGCATTACCCTAGGAAAGCTCCACCAGATCTGACTTTTACTTACTCATTAGAAAGGATTCAGTAGCTCTTTGAAGCAGTTGCAGTCATAACTTTGGTTCAGGTTTGATCATAGCAGAGACTTCCCAGTGAGTAGCCAAATTAACAGGTGATGTCTCAAAAGAAAGCTTTCTGCAGAACAGGTGGAGTAAGCAACAAGACTTTCAAGAAAGTCTTCAGTGAACTCAAGAATAGCTCAAGAACTATTTTCTTTTTCTGAGTTAACCCAAATGGGTTTCTGGGTTAATCACCACACCAAATGCTCACTCACTTTCTGCTGTTCCCTTCAGTGGAGTGAAAGAAGAGGAAAAAGTCAAAGGAAGAAAACTTGAGGATCAATATTAAAGAATAAGTGGAGAAATGAAGGAAGAGAGAAAGAAAACAAGTGATGCAAAGGCAATCACTCATCAGCTCCCACAGGTAGACCAGCTAGTCTCTGAGCAACCTCTGGCTAACCTCTCTAAATCTTGTTGTTGAGCGTGATGGGCCATGTCTCTGGCTAATTAGGGTCATTTGCCTGGTTATGTTCCCTCTCAGTGCACTCCTCACTTAATTCACTGTATGAGTCATTGGAAAACCAAGAAAGCCTTGACACTCTGCAAAACCTAGAACATTAGTGTGTTTCTTGATATTGTTTTGGTCAGATCTAGAACATAACTTCATATGAGCTGCTATGAAGAACATTAATTCTGTCCTAACCAGGCCCAGTACCTGATGTAGAAGATTCTTAATACCAAGTAGATGGGCTTAGCGGAGAAAGACCATGGGGTATTGATCAGCAGTTGCTTGGATGAGCCAGTGTGTGCCCAGGTGGCCAAGAAGGCAAACAGCATCCTGGTCTGGATCAGGACCAGAAGGACCAGGGAAGTCATTGTCCCCATGTACTCAGCACAGGTGTTGAGTACTGGGTTCAGTTTTGGGAGCCTCAGTCCAAGAAAGACACTGAAGTGCTGGAGTGGGTCCATACAAGGCCAAGAAAACTGTTGAGGCAGCTGCAGGATAGGTGTTGTGAGGAGCAGTTGATGGAACTGGGTTTGTTTAGTCTGGAGATAAGGAGAGGAGACTTTCTCCTTCTCTACAACTTGCTGAAAGGAGATTGAAGCCAGGTGGGTCTCTTCTCCCTAACAACAAGTGATAGGACAGGAGGAAATGGCCTCAAGTTGCAATCAGAGAGGTTTAGGTTGAATATTGTAAGAAAACTCTTGACTGAAAGAGTTCTCAAACACCAGAACAGGATCCCCAGGGAGGTGGTTGAATCTCCATCCCAGGTGGCGTTTCAAAGATGCAGAGATGTGGTGCTGAGGGATATGGTTTGGTAGTTAGTGATTAGACCCAAAGGTTTTTTCCAACCGAAATAAATCTATGATTCTATAAAATATACTCTGACCTTTCTCAGTAAAGTGTTGTATTTGAAAGATAGCCTATTGTCGTACTTAAAAATTTAAAAGAAGAAAAAAAAAATCTTAATTTTAAGGATTCTGTTAAGACTTTGGTAGATTCAGAGACCTCAGGACTCTTGTGGGAGGAAGGCTGGGATCTGTCTCTCAGCTTAAATGCATATTTTAAGAAGACTTTTTACATTTTGTTCTATCAGTAAGTGCTCTTTCCTTCTCCCCCTACTGTCTTCCTACCAATACAGCCATGCATGGATGCTGCTCATTTCTCAATTCTAAGACTGTCACTTTTCTTTCTAACCAGCCTTCTGTGCTAGAGACTGCTGCTATAGCACTTTTGCTTTGGCTGGGCAGGCAAAGTGAATCCCAGTGAAGCAATATATGAGTTATGAAACTCCCACCACAAATTTTAATATCAGCACCTGTGATTGATGAAGCCAGTCTTCCAATCATTGCATGGAGGATTTTAACAGATAATTTTCATGATGTTAAAGTGAACTTCTCACATAAATCCTCAACACAGTATATCTGTGTGGGGAGCCTGGCTGCCTGAAAGAAAAGCCTACTGTATAATACCTATTTTCTTCTCAGCGTTAGAATTCTTTCTCCCCATCTTTCAGAGTTCCTCTCCTGTGTCGCTGCCCCATCCTATGGATACGTAATGTAGTGCTCTAATCTGGTCACAGCTCTTCCTATTTCATGTATACCCATGCACATTTATGTACATGTCAGTGTAATACATGCCTAAGCCATCTGGTATCTTTCCTTGCAAATGTTCACACAGAAAATTGACTGTGAGTAAGGTTCTGAACCTGCCTGTCCAAATGGTCCATATTTGTTGATTTCTCTAGCAAATGCATAGATCCTATTAGTGAGACTGATCCAACATATTTCCATGTGTCAGCTGTACCTGCTGCAAGTGTCATTCTGTTCAGTGATAACAGGACTTGCATCCTAAAATAGAGAGAAAACAAGAACATCAGGTCCTTTTGAAGATCTGAATCGTTTTTTCTACCATCTGCTGACCAATGCTTTGAAAGAAAGTCTGTGTCTGGATTGACACCTTTCTTCTTTTTAAGCCAATAAAAGACTGGCCTGTAAAAACCTAGACACGCCATGTTTGCAAAAGAAGCTTATTAGAAGTAAAATATCAGTGATATCATATGCAACTCATTGCAGTATACAGAAGCTGCCACAGGTACCGTGTTGGTGTGCTGGCTATATTTAATTATCATTTGAATCTGATTGATATAGCTATGACAAATCCATTTTATTATGCTAGGTATCATGATACAGAAATTGCACAAGTTGGACAGGAGAAGAAATAATACATGTGTACTTTTGGAAAGATTTTCTTGGATATTCTTTTATGAATATTTTCTTCCTTAGTAGGTACACCACCAAAGTTAGAAATGGTAGGAATTAGAAGTGATACTGCTGAACCCAGTTTAGTTGTCATCAGGTGTAACCAGTAGAAATGTTTACGTGCTCAGAAGGAGTGTTTGGAGCAAGAGAGTTCCTTTCTCTAAAGCACCTGCAACGTGGGTTGAGTTGAATCTGCTAATGATATTCATACCATGCTGCTAGTCATGCTCGCTTCAAAATGAAAGTGGTGACAGGAGCAAAGTATTATGGGGCTTGAAGTTCACGTTGTAACATGAGAAGCTTCCTATTTCAGTTGCTTCTTTCCCTCCTATCTGTGTAAGGTGAGGGGCTTGTGGGGGCAGGCTATGTTAACCCAGGACAACCTGATGTTAACGAAAGAGAAAATCAGATGGACGAGCAATGTATCTTAGCGGTGTGCATAAAATAAGGAAAATAAAGCCAGTTCCCTTGTTACACAAATTTGAATATTCTACATTTCATATATTAGCTATACGTTCTCATTTAATCTTTTTCTTTCCACGTGAAGTTTGTTTCATGTAAAATCAGCCATTATTAAATTAACATTTTAGATGTTATCCAGCAAGGCCCCATAGACCACTCAGGAAAAGATATTTTTATAATTTAGTCCAATAAGGTCTTTCTTGCATAACACAATTGTAGGCACTTTATTAAAACAAAATTTACTTGCTTCTGTGTTCAGCATAGTACTGACACAATGAGCTGTCATCTTCTTGGTTTTGAATTGGTGTGTAACTGCGTGGAAATTCTTCTGTAATCTAACCTTAAATACCTTCAGCTGTGTTAAATTCCTGTAGAATTCTGCCTGGGCCCTGTAATCATTGCAACTGTAATCTCGGAGTAAGGGATCTAGTACTGATTCAACTCACCTTTGTGCTCTCACAGTCCCAGTATGTTCTTGATACTGGGACAGACCACAGCTAGCTGGTTTTCACTTCTGCTGGATTATGAGACACTCTATTGCTGTGACTTAAGCACAGCTACAGACTCTTGCTATGTGAAATTTTGTTCTCCCTGTCTGATTTTGGTGGCAGTCACACAGTCATCACTGAAAAATTCTCCATCAAGGACCTTGGAAGCCTCTCTTGTTGCCTAGACTGGCTTGAGCTCAGGAGAAAATGGTTTCACTGATCTTCAGACTGCTAACAGGTGAGCTAGACAGCTCTCTGCCTCTGCAGTCTATACCATGTATGTTGTTTTCTTTGCCATTTGTCACACAATGCCCGATAATCTGCAGCAGTCAATCTTGGCTGAGCCACTGTGTATCTACTCAACAGGGACAGATGTAGTAAAATTCATGAAAGAGATTTGTTTTTATACTTCTTACTTGCCCTGTGATATAAGCTACAGCACAGGAGGCTCCACCTCAGCATGAGGAAGACCTTTACTGTAAGGGTCACAGAGAACTGGAACAGGCACAGAGAGGTTGTGGAGCCTCCTTCTCTGGAGACTTTCAAGACCCCTCTGGATGCATTCCTGTGTGACCTGTGCTACGTTACGGTCCTGCTCTGCCAGGGGGGTTTGGACTCAATGATCCCTGGAGGTCCCTTCCAACTCCTAACATCCTGCAGAAGGCTATCTGAATTCATTTCTGTTTCTTCCCTTGTTCCTTGGATAACCGAATTTGCACTTTCTGTGTAACTGTATTGCGTAATTAAAAGAAATGGTCATTTGCACCTGCTGCTCTTGTAGGACAGACATTAGATAGTTTGTGGTGTGCTACATGGCATGGTGCTGTAATGCTGTGTGGGCTCATGACCCAGAAAAATCTTAACTGTTAGCATGACTGAGCAAAGGCTAATTATCCCTTCCTTTGATTGCTGTATGTAGTCTGACTACCCTACAGAGCCTGCTATTAGTACGCTGCCTTTGGTTCCAGAAGTAGCTCATCTGCTAGGAGGGAGGCATTGGGGACTTCTTGCATTAGGTAGCATAGGCATATGCTTGGAGTCTTCACACACATTTTCTTTTCCACTGGGGTGAAGGTGTTCCTTAAAAGGTTTCAAACAATTTCCCTTCATATTCTTACATCTCAGTCACATCCATCTCCCTTTATCTGTCAGCCTCCCCCTTAATACTGCTCCTCTTCCCTGTCTGAGATGCATTGTCTCTCTTCTGCTTATATCTTCTTTCCAAGATTGTGAGCTGTTCCTCCTTCAGCTGCATTGACTGTGCCTCGATGTAGCTTTCCTAATGCTTGTATGCCTCCAGAGAAGATGTCTCCCAAATATTTTAACAGTCCCTCTTCATTGTTTCCTGCTGCATATCCATCAGCTTTGTCTCCTCATCTGGTTTATGTTTTATTTCTTTTGCTAAAGGCACAAGTGGGAAGGTGATAATCAGAGAAGGCATGAGGGGAAGAGTCACAGCACTGATCTCCCACCTGTTCCACAGCCATGCAAGAGGTGTAAATGAAGAGAGAAAATAATTTGGGCTGATGGCCAGCAAAGCAGGCAATGGCAGCTGCATTAGTAGGGAGCCAGAGAACAGGGCAGAAAGCCAGAGCCTAAGGCCAAATGCTAGAGGTTAGGCAGGCCTGGGCTCCAGTCAGGTCGACTCACCAAAACCCCTATCAAATTAACACAAAATTCGTATTTATTTGCATGTAATGAGAATATCATACTATATATTTCCCCTCATAATGTAATAAAAACTCTGTAGTTACTCCATTCTTGTCCTCCAACCTGTTCTCATCTGCTTCTTGCACCTGGAGGCTTTTCATCTGGTGTTTCAATGGTCTGTGTGCTGCATGGGTGCTTCTAGCTTGGTCAGACACTCATAGGAAATGACCTCAAAATTACTGTATAACCATCCCTTATTCAGGCAGCATAAAGAAATTTGATTTTTACCACATCATAATAAAGAAACACTTTAAAACAGCAGGTCTTGGAATGTGGAAACAATAATTCATTGAGTATACTTTGACTAGCAAGCTGTGAGTTTAATTTTTTGGTATATGGGGATTCTACAAAGAAATATAGAAAAAATGCTGAATAATTAATACTTCAGACACTGATGTCTAAATCTGACATGATTATCTCCGTAGTTGCCATTTGCTGTTCTTTATCATTTATTGTAACATAGAAAGATTATGGCACATGATTGGTGAAAATAGAAATAGAAATACATTCGTGATCAAATATTTTATAAACTGAGGGGGAAAAAGCATAAGGCATGTGTAGATTTTCAGCAGAACAGAACTAGAACTGAAATCATGGTTTAAGTATTTAAATGCCTTTCCAGAAGCGTATTTCCCAGAAAGCTGGAGATGCAATGAAAACGTGTGGGCCTTTTGCATGGCTCACTGTTTTTTTTTCTCCTGTGGGGCTTCCACATCACCCTTGGCCTGTGATGGTGCAGGTGCATGTTACAGTGAATACATTTTGTGTGCTAGTGAACTGAGGACAAATGGCAGTGACATAAGACAGCAGTGAGGTTACCTGCTACCACCAGAGAAACACCATCATTCCTTTCACTCCCATCTCAACTCCAAAGTGACTAGATCTTAGGCTACTTGCTTTAACTACAGAGAAAGTTTTTTGTTTTCATTCCTCTTCTCCTCATTCATACTTCTGTCTTTCTTATAAGCCTCTTAAGTATTGAAAGGCCACAATAAAGTCTACCTGGAGCCTTGTTTTCTGCAAACTCAACCACTCAATTCTCTCAGGCTTTGTTCATGGGAGAGATACTCAGGAAAAGGTTTTGACTTTCTAGTTTCATTGTTCTCCCTCCTCTAGTTTCACAGATGCTGTTTACTGATCTTGTTCAGATGCAGTTAAGACTTGTCTCAAAGGTAAACAAAGCTAAAAATCCCAAAGGGCTTGGCCAAGCCATCAATGGATGATTAATCCATTGACAGGTCAAACATTAGGAATGCACCATTATGCTTTGTTCCCCGGGGAAAGTTGCATCTCAGAAAGCCTGATGAACCTGCTTACAGCTTGGGCTAAAGTTTGTTCATCTTTTGATAGAGAAGTTACATGCATGTGTAGTCCCTATGGTTGATATTCAATACTTTCCACCATTTCTTTCTCATCTCTCAATCAGAAAGATATTGTTTGACTCATGTTGCACTTCAAATAATATGTTCAGTTTTGTGACCCTCACTGCAAAATAGATACCGAGATGCTGGAGCACGTTCTGGTATGGGTGAAGGGTCTAGAGGAGCAGCTGAGGGAACTGGGACTTTTTAGCCTGGAGAAGAGGAGGCTGAGGAGAGACCTTATTGCTCTCTACAGTGCCCTGAAAGGAGGTTGTAGTGAGTTGGGTGTCAGTTTCTTCTCCCAGGTAACTAATGATATGAGAAGAAATTTTCTCAAATTGTGTTGGGGAGGTTTGGATTGGATGTTAGGAGAAAGTTTTTCGTTGCTGCTCAGGGAGTAGTCTGCTCAGGAAGGTGGTGGATTTACCACCCCTGGAGGTGTTCACAAAACATGTGAACTTTGACTTGGAACTTTGGGAAATGGTTTAATGGCCATGGAACATTGGGTTGATGGTTGGATTTGATGATCCTGGAGGTCTTTTCCAACCTTAAAGATTCTATCAATTAACTGCTTCACTTGGAAGGGACCTAGTGATGATTTGTTGGTTCCTACCATGTGGCTTAGAAACCTAATAAGAAGCTAGATCCCCCAAGGTCTAGCAGCCTCCCGGCTGTGCTTAGCATACTGTGCTGCATGCTCATAAACTACCTGCTGAAAAATAGTCCAAATACTTTGCAAATACCTCCAATATCGTACACATCTGATCAGAAAAAAGAAGTGTGCTAGGACCAGTAGTGGCAATTCCACTGAAATCAACAACAGTTAAGAGTGCAAACCTGTTGCCAAGTAGGAGAAAAAACTTTGGCATGTTATTACAGTGGGAGTGTTTTGCAACTGGTCTATGCATTCTTGAAACCACAGCTTGCACAGTAGTTGATGGCTCTTTGGACATTAGTATTAGTAATTAACACCACATATAATTTAAATTGCAATTCAAAAGGTAGATGCTTTTTAATTCACCATCTGTGTGGTGGAGGCAATAATAGGAAAATTAGGCTCTGCTTTAATTAGCTATAACTTGCTCAATTAATTAGCTTCAGAACATCATACAATACCTGTATTCATACCCTGTGCAGCTTCAAAATTGCGCGAAGCCTTATTCTTGCAGAGTTTTGTTTCTCTAGTAAGGCAGCAATTCACACATGTTCCTTTGAGGCACACTTGTTACTGTTTTCTTTGGCTTCGGCATTGTGGCTAATACTGTGTTATGTGTATTTTTATTCTTGGGATGACTGCCTCATGCATCAGCTGTTCAGAGAGCCAGTGCCATGGTGTGAGATGGTTAGCCTGTTGTTTTTCCCTTGTATTGGGATTCCTGCTCCTTTCTGTGAAAATCTGGAAACCTGGAGGAATAAAGCACAAAAGCTATTGCTGTGTTGCAGTGCTTGCAGCTTGTAAAAGCAGACATCACCATGGTGTCTGCGAATGCCAGGATAGTTGTAGGTCTGTCTGAGTTTCCAGTCTAAAACCTGTATTTTAAGGAGTTTAGGTTTTAGGTTTGCTTCTTATTCAAATTTAGTTTTGCTTTCTTCATAAAGGGAAATGTTATAAACACACTTTCTTATGTGTAATTTAAACACTAATACAAGGGACATTTAGGTACACCCATAAAGATGTATGTATACACTTACATACACAGGCACATGTGCATGTCTCAGACCAAAACATGTTAAAAAGTAGAGCTATTCAAATCTGTAAGAAGTATCTGGTTGGTTCACAGTCATTTTGATGGCTATCACTTTGAAGACTTTTAATCAAAAGTGAGCAAAAACCTGCAGTACTGTAGTGGGTTCTTGGATTGATAATGAAATATATATGAATATGAGAAAACATGCTTTTAGTGAAATCCTCCCCACAAAAAGTCAAAATTTTAACTATTCAATTTTCATTTTGAGCAGCTGGTGCACAACAAATGCTGTGAGTGCATACAGAGACATCCAGAAAAGATAATGAAATCAGAGAAAATAAATGAACGTAAATAATCAGGTCACAGTAATGCAGGACTAATGAGGGTAACCATTTTAAATACTACTTTCTCTATGCCACTTGTCAAATCCTACCGATAGCCCTAGGTAGCGTGTGATGGTAATGCATTGATTTGATGGCTTTCTGCAACTTCTGCTACTAGTTTCTACTCCTTCCTTTCATGCTGTGGCAGGAATATCTGACTGCATTCTGAAATGACCTGTTTGATGGTACTCCATTATGGTTCTCTGTGGTTTTTCTTTCTTCTTCTTCCTTTTTTTTTTTTTTTTCTCATCATGAAGAAAGAGATTGAAACACTATGGCTGAAGGAATGTGAAAATTTAATTTGTAGATACCCAGTGTGATTAGAAGACAGTTCCCTTTTCAGATTGGTTATGCTCTAATTCACAAGAGGGTATGATGCATGAACTCAAAAAGGAGAAACAGAGATAGTAGCAAAACTGCTGTTATATAAACTGTCTATAGATGTCCTTAGTGATTTCAAGTAAATATGAGACAACAGATTAAATATAAAGAGCTTAAGCTACATCTAAATTCCTGTACCTTTAATTTCCTACTGTCTGACTTTCATTCAGCTCTGTGAACATCCTCACAATAGGAAACACAAGGTTGTAGGATTTAGGTGGAGTTTAAGATGTGTAACTGCATCCTGTAGGTAGGCAATGTCAACTAATCCTCTAAACCTATTGTTGTGGTTCAGCTTTGGAGAAATTTGAATAAGAGGAATGGGTTTGTTTAGTCCGGAGAAAAGGTGGCTGAGGGGAGACCTTCAGGCTGTCTACAACTCCCTGAAAGGAGATTTGAGTGAAGTGAGGTTTGGTCTCTTCACTAGAACCTTCACCAGCTTTGTGGCCCTTCTCTGGACATGCTCCAGCACTTCAGTGTCTTTCTTGGAGTGGGGGCCCCAAAACCAAACACAAGACTCAAGGTCTGGCCTCAGCAGTGCTGAATACAGGGGGACAATCATGGTTCTGAGCAAGAGCATGTCCATGCCTGAATTCAAGCATACTGATGTATCTTTATTAGGTAGATGATGTCTGAAAATAAATATTTTTAACCATTTCCTTTGTACATCTACAGTTATGTACGCATGTTTGCAACATCTGGTTTTGCATGCAAGTTTAATTTTGGTCTTCTGTGTATGTAATACTGTTACGTGATACCTGCATCACATAGCAACTTTAGGGATGTACAACTCAGTAATAATTTTGTCATGTTTTTATAAAACGTGTTACCTGTTTATTTTGACAAATCTTTAAATTAATGTTGGCCTCTTCTTGTTCTGAAGCTGTTCTGAGTATGAGGTTTATGCAAACGGTTGTCACATCTTCATGATGTTACATGCACTAAGCCTTTTTGCTCTTGAAAGTTTTACAATGGCAAATTTTCCTCTTGTTGCTGGCGCTGCGTCTTCCCCATAGGTGGAAAGAACAGACAGAACTTTGGATGTCCTGTTTCAATGTCTTTAGGAGCCAGAATGCCTTTCCTCCATAAATGTCTTTCTTTGCATTTGCCAGGAAATGTTCTCTCACCCAGACAGAATAACAACTGTATTAGAAGTGTACTGTCTCCTCAAAAATACTACCTCAGCTCCTAAATTTCAAGTGAAAAATTTGACATGGAATTTGGGAAGGAAAAAAGCCTATTAAACAGGGAAGAACTCACAATCTCCAACCCTGACTTTTTCCTGCATCAGAGCAAGTGTATGTAGAATAATGCATATACATACCTCTATAAATCTTAGGTTTATCTCTGTTACTGAGGAATAAGAAGGAAGCCCTTTTTGTGCAGTATTCACTTCAGTACTTTCTCCTAGTTGTCAAAACAGAACCATCTTTTAACATGAATCAAGGAGATAAAAATCTTTACGCCATTGGTCCTGGGTGGCTGGTGATAGAGTAGGAAAGTGTGTCACAAAATTGATATTAGGGATGCAGAGACACAATTTTGAAAGTCTCTTTTTTTAATATCCTGATATTGTACAAACATGATCAGAATTAAGCAGATTATTTTGCACTATTATCTGAGTAACTGTATTAAGTCAGAAAGCAAAATTTGATCTTGAGCCAGCATGTACCCAGGTGGCTAAGGCGACCAACAGCATCCTGGCCTGGATCAGGAATAGTGTGATCAGCAGGACCAGGGAAGTGATTGCCCCATATACTCAGCACTGGTGAGGCCACAGCTTGAGCACTGGGTTCAGTTTTGAGGCCTTCACTACAAAAAAGGCGTTATGGTACCGGAGCAGGTCCAGAGAATGGCAACGAAGCTGGTGAAGGGTCTGGAGAAGGAATCTTGTTAGGATCAGCTGAAGGAACTGGAGTAGTGTGGAGAAAAGGAGGCTGAGAGGTGACCTCACTCTTACAACTCTGTAAAAGGAGGTTGGATTGAGGTTGGTATTCATCTCTTCTCCCTAGCAACAAGTCACAGGACAGGAGGAAATGGTTTCAAGAAGAGGTTTAGGTTGAATATTAGATGAAACTTCTTGACTGAAAGGGCTCTTAAATACCAGAACAGGCTCTGCAGGGAAGTGGTTGAATTTCCATCCCTGGAGGTGTTTCAAAGCCACAGAGATGTGGTGCTGAGGGAGATGGTTTAGCACCAGACATGGTAGAGATAGGCAATGGTTGGACTCAATCTTGAAGGTCTTTTCTAACCAAAACAATTCTAGGATTACATTATATATATTTTTTTTATATATATGATTCCATTATATATATTTTTATATAGATATTTGGTTTTATCTTTTGAACATTTTGTAGTCTAATTTTAGTGTTAAAAGTGTGTAAGTTGCAGAACAACTGAAGTAGGTGCTCTTGTTTTATGCAACAGCTGCAGTAAGCTGCAATCCTGTTTATGTTAATTATGTTAGCGGTGCTATGATTGATATTTTGCTTGTCTGTCTTATTAATTTATCAGCTAATTGTTGCATTTCTACTAGCTGTAAGCTATTTATAACGTACCTTTTGGTAAGCATAATGATCTGCACACTAATAGCAACAAACGTTTCTGATGCCATGTATTTCTGAACTAGTACCTTTTGGGTTTTTTAGAATTAAAGTAAGATCAAATTAACAAGTATTTCCTCTTTCTTTACCTGAAATACTTGTCTTTTGCATGGTACATATCCAGTAGAGGTGGCTTTTGTTTAATCAAAACTTTACATGGAGTCTTTAATAATGCTTTTATTTCATGTGGTTCCTTGGTCCGTTTGGTCTTAAATGCTTTTACTGTAATAATTGTCAGTCCGATTTCATGCCATTGAAGATAGGGCTATCATCTACAGTGGGTACTATACTGAATCAGAAAATTTTAGGGTGTGAATTATTTCTGGTGTATTTTTGAAATGTGGGTACTAGAAACCAAATGGTAAAGTCTGGTACCCTGGTTTTTTAAGCACACACGTTATCACACAGTATCACAGTATAGCAAGGTTGGAAGAGACCTCAAAGATCATCAAGTCCAACCCACTACCACAGACCTCAAGACTAGACCATGGCACCAAGTTACATGTGTGCATGTTGTGGTGTACTTATAGACACCAGTACCTATTTCTGGATGTGGTGACCTGGCTGCTTATACAAAAGCCTGTTGCAGACATTGTAAATCATACATATTTGTCTATGCTTCTCTGTAAAAAACAGAATACAGGACAGCAGTAAATATGTTTAAATTGTTTGTTCATAGCTGATCTATTTTT
Organism: Ramphastos sulfuratus; assembly: GCA_013399055.1. Taxonomy (NCBI): domain Eukaryota; kingdom Metazoa; phylum Chordata; class Aves; order Piciformes; family Ramphastidae; genus Ramphastos; species Ramphastos sulfuratus. Next base: position 72,814 of record WBNM01001957.1, read on the forward strand.
TCGTTTGATTCAGAAAAATAGATGTTTTTATACACTCTCTATTTAAAAGAGTGAATTGGTCCGAGATAAACAAACAGGCTCCTCAATTTAATTGCAGGCTGAGATAATGTAGATAAGTTCTGGAGAGTAAATCTCAAACTCACCAAAAAATACACCCAAAATATGCAAACAAGCATTGTGGGTTTACTACAGAAATCCTATTCCCTCTTGAAGGGAGGACAGAGTGAGTTTGCTGCTTGCTGTGGCAAAACTAGAAGTGGAATTCGCTGAGCTAAGTGGAACAGCTGAAGTTGGATACTTTAATTTTTTTTTTTTCCTTTTCATTTTCTAGAGTCACAGAATAGTGAGGGTTGGAAGAGACCTCTGGAGATGATCCTGCTCTAGCAGGGGAGTTAGACTAGATCACTTAGAGTAAATCTCACAGGAACACATCCAGGCAGGTTTGAAATATCTTCAGAAAGGCCCCACAACCTCTCTGGACAGCCTGTTCCATTGCTCTGCCACCCTCAGAGTGAAGAATTTTTTCCTTATGTTTATGCGTTTCCTTATGTTCCTGTGATCCAGTTTGTCAATTGCCTCATGTCATAATGATCTGTTGATATACAGCTCTTTACTTCTGACTATGGGAACAAATCAGTGATGTTATGTTTTCGTGTGCTCTTTTCCAAGCAGTTGGCCAGGCACAGCTCTGGGAGGTTTTTCCTCATCAAAGGACCCCTAGGCCTGACTTGAATGTGGGTGATTAATGCTAACAAAGAGGTCAAAACACAGCATGATTGTGATTACAGTCATTACAACATTCAAAGTTTAAGCTAAAACTAAGGTTATGACCACTTTGTCCTGAATTTCCATCAATGTGCTTTGGCTTTTTATTATGTGGTCTTATTTCTGTGGATGATGATAGGTACTATACTACATGTCCCTCAATATTGGTGCAGGTTATTAAAGTGTCCCACATTTATCTTGTTCTTTATTCTCCCAGGATTTTAATGCTAATTTAAAAATGTGTAGTGCTAGCACGTTGTTACAGGAGAGACTGGGTTGTGGCCCTTCAAAAGTAGTTACGTTTCAGGTGATAAAATATGTGCTTATAGAAACATACACACATCGGGCAAGTAGAAGTATGGAAACTTTCATTAGGTGTGATGTACTCAAAACACCTGTATATATACACTTATAAGAGTTATATTATGTAAAGGTTTATTTAGATATTGGTGCTTGTTCAGAACACAGACTGCTGTGAAATTGGTCTTTAATGTTCAGTCCTATGAGCTAAATGTGAACCTGTCCTTTCAAGCATTTTACACCCCAGGATGTACACATAGGCAGTTGGTGTGAGCACAAGTTACATGTGTGTATCAGGAGTGGAACTAGAACACCTTCCTGAACTGTAAGCCTACCTTGCACGAGTTCTCCGAGTGAGTTTTAAGCCTAACAGTGAATATATATAATATTTTGCATTACTCATGAGCCCCATGATAACCCATATTAGTTGGGATTTTTGTGATTGATAGATTGAGAACAAAATTTGATTAATTTGTGGAATACGACTGTGAGCCACAGCCATTTTTGAGTACAAACCAGGGTCAGTTCCTTGTCAATCTGGTAAGGAAAGAGGTCACTTAAGCCACTCAGAGATACCTCAGAACTGTTTCTGCCTTGCAAAATGTTTAATTTCCATATCTGTTGATCCAGAAAGAAAATGTCAGACCAGTACAAGTAGTTTTATTGTCATTTGAAAGGTAAACACAGCTAAATTTTCAGCAGATCTAGTTTAAATGCATTTACCTTGATCTATTCTAAAACAGGCTTGAAGTTGCACACTGATTTGCCTTCTAAGAGGTGCTGGAATTTGACTAATTTCAGAAGATAGGATGGAATGAGAAGGCACATATTTTAAATCATAGAATTATAGAATGGTAAGGTTGGNATGCTAAGTGTAACTAACAGCTGTTACACTAATGGACGTAATATCTAGTGTCTTGGGTTTTTTGGATGTAGTCCCATGACACCAAAATTTCCAGAAAAAAAATAGTGAATTTGATGCAAATTAGGTTCAGAATCGCCAATAATATAGAAAATGTTAAAGAAATATCATTTCTTGGTGTTGCCAAATGGTTCAGGTTGCTTATGCCCTACTTGAACATAGCATGATATGCTTCTGTTCATGACAAAAAGGAAATTATAGTTTGGCTAAGTCTAAAATGACCAGGTGACCTGCCTGGGGAAGGCTGTGGATGTAGTCTACCTGGATTTCAGCAAAGCCTTTGACACTGTCTGCCATAGCAAACTCCTGGCAAAGCTGGTAGCCTGTGGCTCAAACAGGGACACTCTGTGCTGGGTTAAGAACTGGCCGGATGGCCGGACCCAGAGGGTGGTGGTGAATGGAGCAACATCCAGTTGGGAGCCAGTCACAGTGGTGTGCCCCAGGGATCAGTGCTGGGCCCAGTCCTGTTTAATATTTTCACTGATAATCTGGATGAGGGGATTGAGTCCACCATCAGTTTGCAGACGACACCAGGCTGGGAGCATCTGTCAACCCATTAGAGGGCAGGAGGGCTCTGCAGAGGGACCCAGAAAGGCTGGCTAGATGGGCACAGTCCAATGCCATGAGTTTTAACAAGTCCAAGTGCCAGGTTCTGCATTTTGACCACAACAACTCCATGCAGGCTGGGGACAGAGTGGCTGGAGAGCAACCAAGCAGAGAGGGACCTGGGGATACTGGTTAACAGGCAAGTGAATGTGAGCCAGCAATGTGCCCAGGTAGCCAAGGCGGCCAATGACATCCTGGCCTGTATGAGGAATAATGTGGCTAGCAGGAGCAGGGAAGTCTTTCTGCCCCTGTACTCAGCACTGGTTAGGCCATACCTTGAGTACTGTGTCCAGTTCTGGGCCCCTCAGTTTAAGAAAGATGTTGAGGTGCTTGAACATGTCCAGAGAAGGGCAACAAGGCTGGTGAGGGGCCTGGAGCACAGCCGTATGAGGAGGAGCCAAAGGAGCTGGGGTTGTTCAGACAGGAGAAGACAAGGCTCAGGGGAAACCTTATTGCTGTCGATGACTACCTGAAAGGAGGTCGTAGCCTGGCAGGGGTTGGTTTCTTCTGCCAGGCACCCAGTGACAGAAGAGGACGACACAACCTGAAGCTGCTCCATGGCAGGTTTAGGCTGAATGTTAGGAAGAAGCTCTTCACAGAAAGAGTGATTGGCATTGGAATGGATTGCCTGAGGAGGTGGTGGAGTCACTGTCCCTGGAGGTGTTTAAGAGGAGGCTGGATAAGGCACTTAGTGCCATGGTTTAATTAGAAGGGTTAGGTGATACATTGGACTTGATGATCTTAGAAGTCTTTTCCAACCTGGGTAATTCTGTTTAAAAAAAATAAATAAAAAATCTCTTTTCTTATTATTACCTTAAATTTTACTTTCAGCTTCAATCTGTGCTGCTTCTGACTTCTTTGCTGGTTGGTATACAGCTATATATATAGGCCTTCTCTTATGTTTTATTTCATTTCTTATTTTAAGTCCTCTGGATCAGAGACTGCTTTCTTTAAATGTCTACATCTATGGCAAGAAAGCATAAATCCTTGTTTTGAGTATATATGACCAAAACAAGAATTGTAATAGTAAAAGTAAAATGTCTACAACATTTTTTCTCCAGTCAGAAATGCTTAGAGAGGAGAGAGAAATCAACACTACTGACTTCAAAGTTCTGGATGCTTTGATATTGAATGGTCTTTTTAGCCTGCTCTCTCTTATGATCCCAGACCATTCACAGAGCAAGAAGCCTGCTGCAGGACCACACTTGATGACTGGTTAAAGGAAGACTGTGTGGTTGCAATCCAGCTTCACAATCATGCTGGCCTTTCTTCGCAGTTGCATGAGAAAGCACAGGCTAGGACATAGAGTGAGAGATCTAAGATTAAGTACTAGAACCTGGCCTCTATCAAGGGTGTAAAATTATATAT
>WBNM01001957.1:76834-102002 GCA_013399055.1 Ramphastos sulfuratus
AAGGGGGCCTACAGGAAGGCTGGGGAGGGACTATTTAGAAGGTCTTGCAATGACAGGACTAGGGGCAATGGGTTTAAACTGGCAGAGGGAAGATTTAGACTGGATGTCAGGAGGAAGCTCTTTCCAGTGAGGGTGGTGAGGCACTGGAACAGGTTGCCCAGGGAGGTTGTGGCTGCTCCCTCCCTGGAGATGTTCAAGGCCAGGTTGGACGAGGCCTTGAGTAACCTGTACTAGTGGGAGGTGTCCCTGCCTATGGCAGGGGGTTGGAACTAGATGATCCCTGAGGTCTCCTTCCAACCTTACCATTCTATGATCTATGATCTATCTAAAACTGTGGGGGGAAAAAAAAAGTAGAAGACCGAAACTCAGGTGAAATGTGTGCACTTCAGGTCTTTTCCACTCTAATGTGAAGCCAGTACTTGAAAGTGTTTCCTGTCTCCCCTCCACAACAATTCAATGAATCCCAAATATATTTCCTCACAAAGAGTACATGGCAGGCTTGTGAGTTTAAGCAATATTCTATGTATTCTGACCTGCATTTACAGATTTGGCTACAGCCTGCACTGTTCATCTGAAAATGGAAAGATAGTATTCCCTTTGTGCATTCTGGCAGCAGAATGACTCCCATTCAAAAGTCTGAGAACTCCTGAGGATGTATTCTCCCATTGCTCTGCAGGAGGGACTCTCCTTGATATTAAAGCTTTGCGTCTTCATCACAAGTGAAAAAGGAGAAAGGAGTCATTTATATTCCAGTCACTAATTTGCCTATGTGCCCATTGGCTTGCTTTATAATATGTACCCTCAACCCTTGTAACTTTGAGAGTTCCCTGTGGAACTCTGCTCTAAGGAGGCCTGGTTGTATGCTGGTGTCTTCCTGAGGCAAGATTCTAATGTTTTTTTCATAAAGTTTGCCTGTTCGCCAAAAAAGGTGCTAGAAAATATTTGAACAAAATTTCAGATATCCATCCCAAGAAGGGCTTTTTGGGGAAAGGGTCTGGAAGGGTAGGGAAATTGCTTTTCCTTGACTTTTCTTTAAGCAGTCCAGTAGCTTCATAGAATACATTGTATATATTTGAGAGAATCATACAGGCTTGCTGTCAGAACCAAGATCTTGATGTTATCGTACTATGAGCAATAATAGGACACATTCGATTAATGGGATCAAAACATTAAAAGCTGACTTTTAAAGACTACACAAATAGTCATATGATACAAGAATATTGTGTCAAAAGCCTAGTTAAAGTTGAGGTGAATGACATCAACTGTTCTCCTTTTATCCACAAAGGCAGTAACTTTATCCCAGAATGCAATTAATTTACAAGATGGTGACTAGAGAGGCATAAATGAAGGGTGAAATGATGGCATTGATTCAGATTTGATCTACCCTGCTGACACTGAGGGGACAGGAAGATCATCTGGAGTGTGTTTTCCTAAAAATTGCAACAGTAAAACCAACTGAAACCTCGGTAGATAGAGTTTGCTACTCAGCATTGACTCCGTGGATCTGGTCTTTTGAAGTAAGCTCTGACATCGTATGCGAAGTCAAGGTTTTCACATATACGTTGAGAGCAGGTTTAGGTTAACTTGTTCGGCGTCTTTTGCTTCCTAGAATCTTCCCCTTCCTTTTCCTTGTGCTTGAAACTACACATCTGTGGCCATGTTTTGGTCAAAGAGTTTAAAATATAAACCTCTTTAAAAATATGTAGTGACTAAATCCTGGGTCATTCTAGTTTGAGAAGCAATGTAAGGGCATGTTCTACCATGATTTATACCATGGTACTTAAAACTGCAAAGTTATGACATATTCCAGAGGTACATTTAGATACTGGCACCAAATACTGTGTTCAGTTTTTGGCCCTTCATTACAGGAAGGATGTTGAGTTGCTGGAGAATGCCTAGAGAAGGGCAATAAAGATAGTGAAGGATCTGGGGAACAGGTCTTGTGAAGAGCAGCTGAGGGAACTGGGGTTGTTTAGTCTGGAGAAAAGGAGGCTGAGGGAAGACATTTTCACACTACAATTCCCTGAAAGGAGATGGGCATTGGTTTCCCAAGCAGCTAGTGACAGGACAAGAGAAATGGCCTCAAGTTGTACCAGGGCATGTTTGGATTGAATATTAGGAAAAAATTATTTACTGAAAGTGTTATCAGGCATTTGAACAGGCTGCCCAGGGAGGCGATTGCGTCACCATCACTGCATGTCTTAAAATGTGTATAGATATGGCACCTTGGGACACATTTTAGTGGCCATGCTGGCGTTAGAAATGTTTTGGGTGGAAAACACCTATGATTCTATGACATGCTGAAAAAGATACATTAAAATTTGGAATTTTCTGTTATTTTTCTGCTGAGAGCAGCAGTAGAAGGTCAGTTTACAGTTTTTAGGGACACTGCATAAAGTACTAACATAGTATCGGGTACACAGCGCACGTCAACTGATCATCATTTTCCACATGCTGTTTCTTTGACTATGAGAATATAGAAGCATTTTAACCATGAGCAATACATGTGACATATTTTGCTTCATTCTTCAAGATCTAGATTTAATTTTTTTTCTATAAATTCTTTCATTTTAACTTCCACATCGAAAAAAGGTAAATTTTTGAGTTACAAAAATAAATACTGAGCATAGCTTGGCTATGGACAGGAAGCACAGGAAGGACATAGAAGTGTTGGAGCGGGTCCAGAGGAGGGCCACGAAGGTGATCCGAGGGCTGGAGCAGCTCTCCTATGAGGACAGACTGAGAGAGTTGGGGCTCTTCAGCCTGGAGAAGAGAAGGCTTCGAGGAGACCTTATAGTAGCCTTCCAGTATCTAAAGGGGGCCTACAGGAAGGCTGGGAAGGGACTATTTATAAGGTCTTGCAATGACAGGACTAGGGGCAGTGGGTTTAAACTGGCAGAGGGAAATTTTAGACTGAATATTAGGAGGAAGTTCTTTCCAGTGAGGGTGGTGAGGCACTGGAACAGGTTGCCCAGGGAGGTTGTGGCTGCTCCCTCCCTGGAGATGTTCAAGGCCAGGTTGGATGAGGCCTTGAGTAACCTGTACTAGTGGGAGGTGTCCCTGCCTATGGCAGGGGGTTGGAACTAGATGATACCTGAGGTCTCCTTCCAACCTTACCATTCTATAATTCTATAGAAGTAGCACAGGAATCTTACCTGTAGATGTTAGACTATTACATCATAGCTTGCTGAGAATCTGTCTTTGAGTAACTTGGCAGTTGCAAAGGGATAAATTTTAAGCCACAACCTTTTTATGTAATGAACTCATTAGATTTTCAGGAAATTGGATCTTTTGCCTCTAAACAGTTTACTTTTTTTCACATTATGAGTATGCCTAATGCTTTCAATTGGGGAAAAGCAAGATTCTGAGAAATTTTAGCAATGTATTTGATGGACATTAACAATTATACAATAATTCTAGTATTTACCAGTACTTTTCATAGATGATTTTGGTTTTTTTTTTTTTGGTCATGAATGGTCATCTTGTATCCTTATGCAGTATAGATAGTGAATACTGTGCCTCAGTTAGTGCTGGACAATTTTTGAGAGCATTTGAGAATCAAGTTTTAGAATTTTAAAAATTCAGGAAAGGAAGAAAAGGGAAAGGAAGAATTTTGGAAGACCATATCTAAGGCTTTTAGCTCGCTCATTCATGGTTTTCTGAACTGGTAAATCATAGCTAGAGAGACACCAGAATAATTCACTAAGCCAAGTGTCAGCTAGGCTGGATGTTTTGAAACTTGGGACGGAGCCTTGCAGTCTCCACAACCCCAGCAAGAAGTTTAGATACCCTGAGAATTTTAACAAGAATGATCATTTTCAGAACAACCTGCCTGTGGGGGAAGAAAATGCTGAACTACCTTATCACAAGGGAGCAAAAATCACCATTTGTCCTGGAAAGAAATGTTAATCTCTGGATGCTTCACAGCTGGCAGCGCTCAGGATGTCCATATGGTAGATATGTGAGCATATCTAGAAGTAGGGAGAGCAGTGCTGAATGAGAAACTTTGGGACCTTAGTCTCAGATAATTCTGAGATTCATAGCTTTAATCTATATTAAAAAAAGAAAGCATAGAATCATAGCATTGTTTGGTTGGAAAACACCTTTAAGATTATCAAGTCCAGCCATTATTTAACCCTACCAAGCTGGTGCTAAATCATGTTCCTCAGCACTACATCTCTGCATCTTTTAAATGCCTCCAGAGATGGAGATTCAACCACCTCCCTGAAGAGCTTGTTCCAGTCTTTGAGAATGCCTTCAGTCAAGAAGTTTCTTCTTATAGCCAATCTGAACCTCCCCTGGTGCAACTTGAGACCATTTTCTCTCATCATATCACTTGTTATTAGGGAGAAGGGACCAACACCCAACCTCACTCCAGCCTCCTTTCAGGTAGTTGTAGAGAGTAAGAAGGTCTCCCCTCATCCTCTTCTTTAGGCCAAACGATCACAGTTCCTGTTGTCATGGGTTAACACAGTCCACTCCTGCAAGCCCCACCTTGCAGATGGGAGGGAAAGTAACACAGAAAATGCACTGAGTTGAGATAAAGAGTTGCACAATCACCTTTGCCTTTTTAGCAGAAAAGCAGAAGCAGCATCAGAATCACAGAATGTTAGGGATTGGAAGGGACCTCCAGAGATCGAGTCCAACCTCTCTGCCAGAGCAGGATCAGGGCAGGCCAAACAAACTCAGTGGGTTTTTAAAGTCTTCAGAGGAGGAGTCTCCACAACCTCTCTGGGCAGCCTGTTCCAGCGCTTCATCACCCTCACCATAAAGAAGTGTCTCACCAACAGCTAGTAATAAAATAACTGACACTGGAAACTAGAAGCTGCAACAGAAATAGGCCTCTCATGTTAGAAGCTTCTCATGTTGAGCTTCAAGCCCTGTGATACTTTGCTCGAGTAAGCACTTCAAAATGAAGTGGGCATGGTATTGCATACACATCATCAGAGTCAACACAGCCCATGACACCTGTTCTCCAGACCGCTCACCAGCTTTGCTGCCCTTCTCTGGACCTGCTCCAGCACCTCGTTGTCTTTCTTGGAGTAAGGGCCCCAAAACTAAACCCAGGACTCAAGGATGTGTACTCATCAGTGCTGAGTACAAGGGGGCATTACATCCTGATGGAAACTTGTCCTCTATTTTTAGAAGTTACTGACCATATCCCAGTACTTAAATAGTTTTCTGGAAAATTAGTGCAGCCTTAAAGGTTGTGCAGCGACAGTTCACATTCTGCCCTTCAGCTACAGCAGTGCAGAAATTGCTTGTGTTCATCTGGCTGTCCAGATTCTCTTCACTGTTATTGCCTTAAAGTTTATGACCTTTAGTCTTTTCACTGTAGCCCACATTGTTTGTTCATAGGTACAGGACCTTGGAAATTGGCATGTTCTTCAGATAAGTTGAATCTGCCAAATGACACAGCCCTGTGTATGTAACTGGCTTGTCTCCAACACACTTTATCACACCATTAATATGTGCTATCTGCATATTTCAGTAGCATATAATCTTCCAGAATACCAGTGAAGATCACAGAATCATAGAATTTGCTTGGAAATGGACTCCAAGATCATCAAGTCCAACCACTGACCTAACATCACCATGGCCATTTAACCACTTCCCAATGTGCCATGTCCATGCATTTCTTGAACACCTCCAGGGACAGTGACTCCACCACCCCTCTGGGTAACCTATTACAATGCCTCATCACTCTTTCCATAAAGAAATTTTTCCTAATATCCAATTTATACCTCCCTTGACACAATTTCAGGCTCTGTCCTCCCATCCTGTCACCTGATGTTAGAGAGAAGAGACTGGCCCCTACCTCACTGAGCCTCCTTTGAGGGATTTGTAGAGAGCAATGAGGTCTCCCCTCAGCGTCCTCTTCTCCAGACAAAACAATTTTTGTTCCCTCAGCTGCTCCTTGTAAGACCTGTTCTCCAGACCCTTCACCAGTTTTGTTGCCCTTCTTCGGACATGCTTCAGTGACTCAATGTTCTTGTAGTGAGCACCGCAAAACTGAACACACAATTGAAGGTGTGGCTTCACCAGTGCTGAGTACAGGGACATGATCCAGTGTAGTGTCATTTGCAAACTTACTGAATATTATAGGGTTAAAATAGAAGCCTGTGGGATTACGTTGGAAAAGGTCTTAATAAGTATGCAATTTAAAATTTTAACAGGTATTTTTGTAAAGAACATTCTAATACACAATCTTTTTTTCTGCATATGTTTTTTTTTTTCCCTGCAGAAATATTTATTAACTGTTAGAAAGGAGCTGATTTTTTTTTTTTTTTTTTGAATATGCTGATTTTATGAGGTGCTTATTTTATTGCCTGAATGTTCAGGAAGAGAAAGCAATTTTTAAAGAAATGTATTATATCCTAAGATATCTCCCTTTTCCCACAAGCTTTAAAGTAGCATCAAAGACCAGTTTGAAGTGGATTTGATTACAGAGTTTCCATGATAATATGTTGGCTGGTGCTAATTATGTCGTCGTCTTGTATCCCATGTCAGCTTTTGTATGATGTCACTAAGGGTCAACATCAGGAAGATTAGCTGAGCGAGGCACATCATCCTCTCAGCACCTAATAAAGATTAATTTAAACAGTTATAAGTGCACTGTTTGATGTGTCCTGGAGTATCCAAGATGTACATTGCTGTATATAACAGGGCATCTAGGTCACAGACAAGGGCAGGTAGATCTGTGAAGAAGCAGCAGGCAGTGTAGGATACACAACAACATTTAAAATAACTCTGCTTGCCTGCAACATTTTCAGTATGTTTTCACTTCTTTGACCTGCTTCTGAATCTGGATTGTGTGGATCCTTCAGGGGCCTCTGCAGCTTAGTGATTTCTTCTTTGACTGTCAGTGTGGTTAGAAGTTTACTGACAGCATTCTTGAATTGAAATACTTACTTTGGTCTAGAAGGACAGGCACATCTCTTTTGTTGTTTGCCCCTTCTACCTTTGCACAGACTATCACAACTGGGGTAGCATTTCCAGGTTAAGATCATAGTAATTCTTTCAGCAGATTTTTCAGTGGCGACAAATGGTGCTGCTTAATGGTCTTCAAACTTAAAAAAACCATACTAGGCTTAAGGTCAAGTATTTCCTGTTCTGGTCTCCTGTCAAGTCCTTAAACAGTGCGAGAGTTACAGAATAGCACAATGTACTCTTATTAGTAAAATGAAAAGGACATCTTCATCTAGTGGGCAACTTTTATGTTCTGGAGATATGCTGATTTGTGCTTTGACATGGAACCTTCAAGTGAATATCAAATCCTAGGACCTGAGAAGCCATCCAGGGTGTGACCTAAAGGTGTAGAGTGGGCACTGTGGATGGGTTAAAACTTGAGATTCAGTTTAGATGCTTGTAGTAGATATCTGCAGGCATGCTAAGTGTCTCATGCTGCAGTCAATGGAGAGCTAGACAGCATGGGAGAAGGTACTTAGAGACTGATTCTGTCCAGTCTGAAGTAATTCCCAGTAGCTCATCAGAGGAATTTTAATTCAAGCTCTAGGTACTATGTTAACTACCAGTAAGTTCAGTTGCCTAAGCATCAGCAGCTGGTGCCATTTCTCATGCCAGAGGATATCTTAAACATCTACACAGGGTTGGAAAATATAGCATGGGACCTACTTGTGCCCTTCTGTACCTTTTTTGACTGGCCATTGAAGGCTTGATGTGATACCTTATGGTATCTCAGAAAGTGTCGCTGGCTGACAATGATGGAAGCTTATGCTTCTAATGTATATGCAGGTGTCTTAATTTAAAAGTGGAACTCAAAGTAATGCAAAGGTCCTCACCAGAAGACTGCATTAGAGTCCCATGGTAGAGACCAGTGTTGTATTAGGTCTAGTAATATTTGGGTTAGGGAATCATCCCTTTAGTATGGAATAAATCCCACTGCCAGGAACCAGATGGTGACTACCAAGAAGCAGAACTACATCAGTAGCACAGAGACTCATGAGAGTGGCCCTTTCTGTCCACCAAGTCCCTATCACTTGCAAATGTTGTTGGGCTGGCTTTCCTCCTGATGTAGTGCTTTGAGGAAGCTCTTTTAAAGCACCCCCTTGGTTTCTTCCTTGTTAATTATTTCCTGTGTTAAGGTACTGGCCAAAGAAAGTTAGGTGGTAAAAGGGTTAACTGCAAGAGATATGTGACATTCTTACCAGATACTGCTCCAAGGATATTGCTATAAACTTGTGATTGATTTCTTTTTTCTTTTTTTTTTTTTTTTTTTTCTGGGAGAACTAGAGCCCCATGGTCAATTACTGTACTTCCTGACCTTTATAAGATCATCTCTCTGTAGGAACCACTGCAGACCCATCTTACCATTCTGTTCCTCCACATCCAAAATAGTTGATGATACAGACGCTAGATATATTTTCCCTGACACAGTCTCTCAACATAGTTCAGTGCAATCTATGTTGTACAAAATTTTAAACTCCTAGCTAGCCTATATGGTTAACTTTTGAAAGTCTGATGACAATAGTACATGGAAAATCAGAAGAGACCATTTGGTCCTATAGTAACTATGATAGATCAGTATTTACATTACTTTCTGAGATCTAATCTGCAGCCCTTGCCCTGTCTGGTCAATATTTAAGCTGGTTGTTTATTTGTTATGCATAGAAAGCTACATCGCATAGCCACGGTGTTTATAAAATGAAGGTAACAATTTAGCCCTATGCACCAAGTAAGCACTTCCCTGAAATTTGAAAATTACACCTAAACAATGCAAGGTCATAATGCCATGTTAAATAATGTGAAAGTTCTTTATCTCCTTTTCAATCATTATTCTTTCTTTTTCCTGCTGCAAAGTGTTTGGTTACAAAGCAACCTGGAGTGTGCGACTCCTTGGCTTTAGTTTTAAATGATACAGAAATCTATTGAATCCTTGTTCCAGGATACATGGGAGTAATCAGGGGTTTATGTCAGAAATACCCTTTCAAAAAGAGGAACCAGCACTTAGTCTCACACAATTTGCCATGAAACCAGGGCATGCAAAAGGGCTGATTAAAGCAGAAATTGGTGCATTTTCTGTTTTAAAATAAACATAAAGATCCTAAAAATCCCCTGTAAGGTAGATTTTCCCTTACAGGATAAAGTGGAATTAAAATAGTGTCAATAAATTGTGTGAGAGACTGTATCAGTCTGTGCATTGATAGTCTGTGCATGCAGGATAAGAACATTGACTGCCTGCTAATCTATTCCCAGATGGAGGTGGATGCAGACGAGAAGCGCCATCGCACACGCTCCAAAGGTGTTCGAGGTACGTCTCTTGCTTCAGTAAATCACTCAAGGCCCCTGCTCAGGGTGACCTTCATCCTCCAAAATCTCTCTGCACAATTCATTCTGACCCTTGCTTTTACACAACCTTTCTGGTAATTTTCTGTAGAAGAGGGGTACTTGTAATAGATGATAAATTTTTATATATTTTCCATCTCTCTGCAGTTCCCGTGGAACCAGCCATACAAGAGCTGTTCAGGTTAGTGCTCTGAGTGTAAAATGTATCCCCATTAGCAATTTAGAAAATTCATGCCTTTTAATGGGTATAATGCACTTTCAAGTTCATTGGTGGTTTGCTCATGCCCTGCTGCACTGATGAAATTAATTCCCTCAAGACTTGCTAATAAAAAGCATCCCCTTTTTTTTCTTTTTTTTTTTCTCCCTTCAGTTATTTGATTTCTCTTTCTGTCTTTGTTGCCCTTCATTCCTATAATACCTACTGCTTGCTTTTAGTATAATCTTCCTGCAGCACACCAGCACCTATATAATTAATTCACTCACTCTCTTTTGCAGCTGTCCCACTCCTGGTTGCGATGGCAGTGGTCATGTTAGTGGCAAATATGCAAGACACAGAAGGTAATATCTGCAATTTTTCATAATTTAGTGAAGAGATTTGGTAAACAAGTTAGCTTGCATGACCTTGATGAGCCAAACAATGATAAAAATTAGTAATTAGGCATTCCAGAAGCCTTTTTTTTTTTCCTCATCTCTCCTTTCTGACTTGTATTTTTGCTGAGGAATCTCATTCCTGTCATCAGTGTTCTCTTGAGTTTTTGCATATGTGCAACTCTTGGTTATGTGTGGCAAATTAAAATTTGGCCCTACTGACATGTCAGTGCCAGAGTGCCTCTTGTTATTTAATCTATTCTATAACTGAATAAAAGCTAGCTTCCGACTATTTTGAGTTTGCTGATCAGGTTAGAGTCAAAGGTCATAGTCTAAGACAAATCAGTGATAATAAGACTTTAGGGTTCAAATGTTATATAATAGTTATAAATACCTTTACTTCGGTTTCTAAGTCATGAAATGTGGAGCCATTTTCTTTATGAAAATGTTCTTAGCTGTTTATTGTTAATAATATATCAAGATAGCATGTGTTAAACATAGTACCTGTGCTTCAAAACAATTCAGAGCTTAGTCTTTACATTTCTGCATCTACAATGTCAATCTTCAGTAGTGGTGTACATCTCTAAGAGCAGCATTCTCTTCCTCAGCCATTTATCCATGAATTTCTTGTGCAGTATTTCGAAAATTTAACAGCTCTAGAATACATGAATTTTTCTCATGTGCTCTGCATTTCATTTGACATATTTTATACAGAAGCCTGCTGCAGGATATGAAATGGCTGATGTTTTGGCCATCTCTCTTCTGAATGGAGGGAGATGTTCAAACCAGTGTTAAATTCTCTTGAAGCTGTTAAGACATTTTTTTCATTCTTGACTTTCTCAGGTTTAAAAGCACTTAGGGTGTTTATGAGAACATGTATTTCACACTGAATCTAATAACTGCTTTGTAATGAGGGTATGTGGCTTGTATGAATTAAGTTGAAATTGCACCTTTGTGGTTAAGGCATTGATTTGAAACAGGAAAAGATACTAATGGTGGTATGTAAGGCCACTCAGTCCACTCATATCCCTTCTTTCTTGTCAGTGGAAGCAGCTTACAGATAAGTCCAGAAACTCCTTTCATACTTAGAGCAAGAAAAGTGATATGCCTGAATTGAAAATTATTTTGGATTACATTTAAACAACATAAAACATAAAATAATTCTATTCAAGTTTCCTCTTCTCCTCCCCCCACCTCTCCCCTCTCATAAAAATAGTAATGTTTGGGGGGGTTATTCAAAGGATTTGGTTAGATTAGAACACCCATTTAGAAAAAGTAGCAAAACAATATTGTTTTCCAATTTTTTTTTTAATAGTTCTTCTTAAATGCACTTGTGACTTCTAAGTTCAAACTGTGTTTTTCTGCTGTCCATTTTCTTCAATACAAGCATCATCAGTAATTAATGAATGGTACCAAACACTTCTTTTCCCTCAGAAATTTCATGAGCAGTCAACAGTTTAATGACATGATTATAATGTCTTTTCTAGTTACAAGATTCTAGTAACACACATTTCTTTGCACTGCATGGGATTTCCATGCAGATTTCAAAACCAGAACTATTGGAACATACAGAGAAACTCTTTAGCTTAAAAAAAAAAAAAAATCTAATTTCCCAATTACTCTTAACTTCTGAGTGTCCATGCTTGTATAAAATCCCCCTCTTTTGTGAAGGGGGAAGGAATAGATGTGAGGTTTGGAAAGATTACATGGAGTTTTGAGATGTTGATTCCATATTTTGCTTTTGTGACATGATTCTGGTATGTCAGTACATGAACAGACTGAATCTCAGAGCTGTTAATTAAATGAAATTTTAGGCAGATGCGCAAAGAATAGAATTTGGAAATACATCAAAAATTCCTTTTTCCCCTTGTTTTTTCCTACTGGCTAAAGAATTTGTGGGGTTTTTTTTATGTTTTCTTGCTATCCGGATTGCCAATCCACTAATCAAAACGTATTTAACCGATGTATGTCTTATTTAGTGTAAAAACACAAAGTTCTTTGTTGAAGTTTACAACCTATGTATCTATTTTCTAGTAATTTTTTATCTAGTCCAACTAACACCTACTAAATTTATTTTTTTTAAAATAACTTGAAGGAATTTATCTTTTTTTTTTTTTTTTTTCCTATTTTGCTATTTGGATGGGAAAGACCTTCGAACATTGCTTTCAATGAAATCAGACTGACTTAAAATTTTGATGTGTTCTGAGAATTGCATATCTCAGCTGATGTCTAACTCAATTCCATTTAGACTTACTGAGCATTTTAATGAGGTTAAGACCTTTCCATTCACAATACCAGACCAGCTCATTATTAGGAATGTAATGCATTTGCTTCCACTAGATGTAGTCAGAGCTCTCCAAAATTCTGTTTCTTCTATAATATCTTGAATTCTATGGAGTTTCAGGGTGGGTTTTTTTTTTCATTGCAATTTTATCCTTGCAATACCAATGTGACAGTGAAAACCTTTTTTGGATACGTGAACTGAAATAAACAGATCTTCTCAAATTTGCAGACAGGAAATGAAATGTCATATTAGGTAAAAGTTAGAGTTTTATCATATGTTTTGTGCACCAGTTGTATTTTTTCATTTTGAAAGGCCTGCAATGTTAGGGTTAGGTGGGGAAACAAGCTGATCTTACTTTCTTTGAGGTATGTGAAAACACAAGACTGGTACTAGTTAGGGTAGTAGTGGCAACACTTTGTATCATTTCCATCTTTTGGATACTTCCTTTGTGTGAAATCTGAGTTTGAACTGAAATCTTGTGTGACTGGATTGGTACTTTGCTTTCAGCTCTTACGTTTGGAGCTTAATTTTAGCTTGTTAGTTGGACATGCTGATAGACAGCCAAGATGGACAGGCTTCTCTGCAGGGCACTTGAGTGCAGGACACTAGGATCTTTCAAATTAGCTCAGTGAAAGAGCTTCTCTCCGGTGACTACATTGAAAATTCAGAAAGGTTAGCATACCTGTTTGGGCACTGAGAGAAAGTGCCCAAAGTTGGGTGGTGTGCCTGCCTTCTTCAGAGCAGGTTAATCTCTTTATTATTTGTGGCTTGGACAGAGGCACTCTGTGCTGGGTTAGGAACTGGCTGGATGGCCAGGCCCAGAGGGTGGTGGTGAATGGAGCCACATCCAGTTGGCAGCCAGTCACAGTGGTGTGCCCCAGGGATCAGTGCTGGGCCCAGTCCTGTTTAGTATCTTTGCTGATGATCTGGATGAGGGGATTGAGACACCAAGCTGGGAGCATTTGTCAACCTGTTAGAGGGCAGGAGGGCTCTGCAGAGGGACCCAGAAAGGCTGGCTAGATGGGCACAGTCCAATGCCATGAGTTTTAACAAGTCCAAGTGCCAGGTTCTGCACTTTGGCCACAACAACTCCATGCAGCGCTACAGGCTGGGGACAGAGTGGCTGGAGAGCAGCCAAGCAGAGAGGGTCCTGGGGGTACTGGTTAACAGGCAAGTGAACGTGAGCCAGCAATGTGCCCAGGTGGCCAAGAAGGCCAATGGCATCCTGGCCTGTATGAGGAATAGTGTGGCCAGCAGGACCAGGGAAGTCATTCTGCCCCTGTACTCAGCACTGGTTAGGCCATACCTTGAGTACTGTGTCCAGTTCTGGGCCCCTCAATTTAAGAAAGATGTTGAGGTGCTTGAACGTGTCCAGAGAAGGGCAACAAGGCTGGTGAGGGGCCTGGAGCACAGCCCTACGAGGAGGAGCCAAAGGAGCTGGGGTTGTTCAGCCTGGAGAAGAGGAATCTCAGGGGAGACCTTATTGCTGTCTACCTGAAAGGAGGTGGTAGGCAGGTGGGGGTTGGTCTCTTCTGCCAGGCACCCAGTGACAGAACAAGAGGACACAGCCTCAAGCTGCGCCAGGGCAGGTTTAGACTGGATGTTAGGAAGAAGTTCTTCACAGGAAGAGAGATTGGCATTGGAATGGGTTGCCTGGGGAGGTGGTGGAGTCACTGTCCCTGGAGGTGTTTAAGAGGAGGCTGGATAAGGCACTTAGTGCCATGGTTTAATTAGAAGGGTTAGGTGATACATTGGACTTGATGATCTTGAAGGTCTTTTTCAACCTGATTACTCCTGATCCTGATAGTAATACCAAGAAACCCAAAGCTATCATGGACCTTCTACTACTTTCTGTGATGCACAGCATGAGGCATCTTTACTACCCGTTACTTATGTTCCCAGGCACCAGCACTCTAACTACTCACTCATGCAGTTAAAGAAATGCACATATCTTTGCAGTATCAGGTCCTAAACAAATCAACATAAAACAAAGGTTGGGAAAGATGTGAAAATAAAAACACACCCAAGAAATAACACACAATAACCAAGAAATAACCAAAGATACTTAAGGAAAAAATTCTTTACTTCGAGGGTGCTGGAGCACTGGAACAGGCCACCCAGAGAGTTTGTGGAGTCTCCTTCTCTGAAGACTTTCAAAAGTCCACCTGGAAGCATTCCTGTGTAATGTGATCTAGGTGATCCTGCTTTGACAAGGAAGTTGGATTAGATGATTTCTGGAGGTCTCTTCCAACCCCTACTATTCTGTGATAGCGTGTGACTCATTTGGATAGTGAATGGAAACAAGAAAAGGATTCAAATCCTAGGAGTGGACAACAGACCATCTCCCTGTACTGTGCTCCTGATACTACTTTACCTACTTGGTGGCTTTTCAGGCCCATTGTGCATAGCAGCATAATTCTGAACTGTATTCTTATATGTTCAGAGTTGTGGATTAGTTTTGAACAATGAGTTTGGTACAGATACTTGAATAATTGTAGCAGTGAATAATCCACCTGGGTTATAGCAGTTACCCAAACCATACCTTAGGACTGTTCCCAGAACTGTGTTTTCTGGACATCTGTTGGCTAAGTGTCTGAAGGGAAATGTGAGTATTCTTTCATTGCAATTAGTAGGAGTGTTTCCATTTTTATTAATCAGCTTTAAAGACAACAGGATTCACATTCTGCATATGCAAATATCAATGTGAAGCAAGTCCAGTTGCTGCAAGTTCAAATCCCATAGGTACTCTAGAATTAAACTGGGGCGTTTGGCCTGTGCTGTTTGCTGAGTAGATGTGAATGACAGTTTTAGAAATATCACACCCTACTGGGCTTCTATGCAGTTAGTTTACTTTTTATTTTTTTTTTTAAAGACATGCCTATGTTTTACTATGCCAGTAGCTATGTAGGCACATTATAAAACCCTGACTAGATTCCATTAAAAAGATACTGATGCAATGGCCTATTTTTAAAGCTTCTTAACAGGATAGGGTTTGGTGGTGTTTTTGTTTTGGTCTTTTTTTTTTTTTTTCCCTTTTTTTCTCAAGTAACAAAAGCAATTAGATTCTGTAATGGATTAATCACTTGCCATAATGCCTCATGCTTCAGAATGAAACATGTTCTAGCAAATAAGAGCCCTAAACAAAATGGTAAGACGGTAGAGCGGCACTATGTATATTAACTTAGGATTCTTCTAATGCATGTATCAGTGCATGTTTGAAAGCAAAACCATCATGTAGAGATTCAAGTAAAACACAATCTTAGCCTGAAACAATATGCATCAAATTTCAGTGAAGGACGAATTGTTAAGGATAAATGAGAAACACTTCAAATTTAAAATGGAAATACTGATAGAGCTCTTGCTATATTATGAATTTCAATTTGATTGCTGAAAATAAGAATTCAGATGATATAAACTTATATCTTAAATGTTTCATCTACTAAGAAATTCTGTGTGTCTTTTCTTCACTTCTTATTAGAGTAAGTGATTTTTTTTTTCTTTTTGCATTAATCACTGACACAATGTGTTGAAAAAAAGAAGTGAGCCTCAAAAAATGAAGATTGTAAAATAATGTTTAGGTCTCTAATGTATGAGTCATTTCTATCCTCATAAAATACATTGTGTTTTAATTTCCCACCAAATTTCTCAATATCACCAAGTCTTTGTTGCTTTACTAGGGTGTCTCTATTTCTGTTATGTTATACAGAAAGAATTGTTTTGACCATCTTTCAGTTTTATAAGCATGAGATTTGTCACTTTATACAGCAGATTTATTTGAATTTATAATTACCTTAGAGTTCAGCATTGCTGTTTTGATTAGGACAAGCCCCACATACTCTTCTATCACCTCGGCATTATATACTGTACTTTAGTCATCTATATTTTAGAATAGAGTGCTGAAATAATTCAGGCTCCCAAACTTCAAAATTAAAAGACTCAAATCTCTCTCTTATTAGAGAATTATTGAATTTCTGTGTCTTGTGCCATATTTCTTATTAAAAAAAATTTATTTTTTTTTTTTCATATACCTTTTCACCCACCAGTTTGATTGCCATGGCTGCAGCCGTGGGTGAATAATTGCCTGTCTTCACAGGAGCATGTTCTGGAGCTAAAGTCGAGTGCTCGCTTCCTGATGTATGCCTCATTTGGATTCTGCCGACAGCCTAGGGGCTGTATTATTCATGCCTTGACAGATAGCACTCACTAAAAGCTTTGGAACAGGGCCAGGTACTGGCAGAGAGATAGTGGAGCATTGCAACTTGCAACTGAGAGGAGCATCTATAATACAAAAAAGAGAAATCCTCATACCTCCCTTTTCCTGGTCTCACTTTGATGGAGAATTCATTTGCATCAAAATAAAATACCCTAAAAATAAATATTTTTTTTTGCCTAAACCATGCTTGAAAGTTTTAACACAATTTTCCACATTTAATTGCAAAGCTGATTTTAATTAGGAAGGCCCTGCATGTGAAAAATGAAGATTCACTTGGGTGAGTGTAACACATTGCAGTGTCTGCTGAATGCTCTAATTAATGTATGGCTGCTGTACAACAGGGTGCACTGTGGGATGTTTATGAAAAATTCTGTGCACGCAGCCAGTCCATCCGTATTTTAGTTCTTGAATCTACAAGAATAAATAACTTCCCCCCCCCCTTTTATTCTTTATGAGACATCATTGTACATGCCATCACTCCATCCATAAACTTTATGGCATGCCTGTCCTTTTTAGTGTTTGTCACCGCTATTGTAAATCAGAAGCCAAGACATACATATTTTAACATTAATTTGATAGGAGAGCATGGCTGCACGCTGTGTACAACCCCAGGTTCACTGATGTGTTTGTGCTAAAGCCTGTCCATGGAACAGTGAGGTTTTTGTTGCTTGCTTTTATGATACTAGGAAAAAATCCCACTGAATGCTGGATGTATAGAAAAATGCATGTTCATTTTTAAGATGATAGCCTTTATTATCTTACATCTTTTTTTTTATAGTGTCGAATAATGATGAAATGATTCACTGGATGTTTACATGAGGGAAAAAAAAATCATACTCTGAACCTCCCTTTGTGATTTAGTTCTATTTAATTTAATGGTGTATTTTCTAAAGATTTTGGTTAGTTGTGGTAAATGCCAATAATGACATTATAAATATATTTTATATAAAATAATGCACCATGTAGGGTTTATAAAACAGAAAAAAACCCACATAAATGCGGTTTTAATGCTTTGTTAAATCCAGCCGAAGAGAAGTAAATAAGTGAGGGAGCAGAGGGATTTTCAAACAGAACACTGCAAACAATAAATAAATGTGCTGACAGAGAATCCATAATGTATTAGAGGCCTGTATTGGCTGCTGTCCGCTTTCAGCAATATATCCTTTGTCTGATTGTTGATTAATGATTAGAAAGGTGCAAAGTTGGGTCTGAAACATCAGCCAAATATACAACAGCAATGGGTGTGTGGCTCTGCATGCTACTGGGCATTGTCTAAAGGTGACCACACAAAGGAATCACTGTTCAAATCCTCCTAATATCACCTGGACTGGAAAGAGCAATTTCAGTGGCAGCAAGTTGCAGGATCTGCCTGTGCCAGGAGTATTAGACTAGTAAAGGTGGTGGTAGAATAAAATCAGAGGCAGGAATGTGAAGAAAGCTGACCCCACTGTGCAGCAACAGCAAGCAGCAGATTTGGGATGTGCTTTCTAGAGTGTTCCCAAACTGAAATGTTGATGAAATTATATTCTCATTTGCTGTATTTGCTTTTGCCTTGTGGCAAAGAAAGATAATGATATCTTGGGGTGCATCAAGAAGAATGTGGCCAGCAGGTACAGGGAGGTTCTTTTCCCCCTCTACTCTGACCTAGTGAGGCCACACCTGGTGTATTGTGTCCAGTTCTGGGCTCCCCAGTTCAAGGAGAGGGAACTGCAATGGGCTACAAAGATGGCTAGGGGACAAGAACATCTGTCTTATGAAGAAAGACTCAGGGACTTGGAGCTTTTTAGACCAGAGAGAAGATGACTGAGGTCAGATCTTCTCAATGCTTATAAATACTTCAAGGGTGTCAGGAGAGTGGGGTTTTTTGGTTTGTTTTTTTTTTTTAAATGGTGTCCAGTGACAGAGCAAGAGGCACAGACTTGAACATAGAAAGTTCCATCTAAAGATAAGGAGGAACTTCCTTACATTAAGGATGGCAGAGCACTGGTATAGGTTGTGAGAGGTGGTGAAGTCTCCATCTCCAGAGTCATTCAAAGCCTGCCTGGATACAGAATCACACAGAATGTTCAGGACTGGAAAGGACCTTGGAAGATCATCTAGTCAGTGCCAGAGCACTGTGCTTTGCAACCCAATTTAGATGAACTTGCCTTGGCAGGGGAGTTTGACTAGATGATTTTCAGAGGCCCCTTCCAACTCCTACTATTCTGTGATTTCAAATGGTAAGGGCTGAGGCATGATTCTCATGTAGCAGTCTCCTTACAGCCACAGTGATTTCTGTGGAAGGATCTGCCTGGATGTGTTGCCATCAGCCACAAAATAAATGAAAACCATACAGAAAGTATAGGAAAGAAAATTTTGAAAAATAAAAGAAAATAAGTAGCCATACAGGTTTTAGTTTTGTTTTGTTTTCTTTGCCTGTAGGGAATTCACAGAATCATAGGATCCCAGCATGGTGGGGGTTAGAAGGGGAGACCTGTGGGGGTCATCTAGGCCAACCCAACATGCAAAAGCATGTTCACCTATATTAGGTTGTACAGGATAACATCCTGGCACCTTTTGAAAGTCTCCAAAAGGGAGCTTCACAAGCTCTCTGAGCAGCCTGATCCAGTGCTCTGGCACAATTACAGGAGAGAAGTTTTTCCTTATGTTTAAGCGGAACTTCCTGTGTTCCAATTTGAGCCCCCCATGCCTTGTCCTACCACTGGGCACAACTGAATAGAGCCCAGACCCATCTTCATGACCTCTACCTTCAGATATGTATATGGATTGAGAAGATCTCATTTCAATCTTCTCTTTTCTGGGCTGAACAGTCCTAGGACTGTTGGCTTTTACTTGTTAGCGAATGCTTCATTCCCCTCAGCGTCTTTAGGGACTTGTGTTGGACTCTCCAATATTTCCCTGTGTCTCTTGATATAGGGAGCCCAGAAGTGGATACAAGACTCCAGATGTGACCTCACCATAGAGGTGAGCTGAGCAGAGCGGGAGGAGAACCCTCCCTGACCTGCTGGCCACTCTTTTCTTAAAGTGTGACCCAGCCTTTTTGGCCACAAGAGCATATTGCTGGTTCACAGTGAACTTGTTCACCAGCATGCTTCTCCACAGAGCTGCTTTCCAGCTGGTCATGCCCTCCTCTGTACTGGTGGTGCAGGGGGTTATTCCTTTCCGTATGTAGGATTCTGCATTCCTTCTTCCAGTTCTCAGGCACCTCTCCTGTTCTCTGTGACCCTTCAAAGGGGGTGGAGAGTGCGTTAGTTGTAACATCAGCCAGCTCCCTCAGCACTCATGGGTACATCCCATCCTGGCCCATGGATTTGGGGGCGTCCATCTTGACTAGATGATCTGTAACCTGAATCTTCACCAAGCGAGAGTCTTTCTTTAGCTATACTTTCTCTCTTACCTTCAGAGAGGAACTTGGATTCCTGAGGGTCAATCTTAGCAGTAAGGACTGAAGCAAAGAAAGCATTCAGTAACAGCACCTTCTCTGTATCCCCTGTCACCTAGGCACTCTCCTCATTCAGCAGCAGGCCCGCATTTTTCCTGGGCTTCCTTTTGTTACTGATATAATTGAAGATGCCCTCTTTGTTGTCATTGGCATCTCTTGCCAGATTTAATTCTAAGAGGGCCTTATCCTTCCTCATTGTGTACCGACATAATCTGACAGACTTCATATATTTCTTGTAATTGACTGGTTACATTCTGTAAATTTCCTTCTTCTGTCTGAGTTTTTCCAGAAGCTCCTTATTCAGGCATGCCAGTCTCCTGCCTCTGTTGGTTGATTTCTTACTTGTGGAGATGTCTTGAACTCGTAGGAAGTGGTGCTTGAATATTAATCAGCTCTCTTGAGCTCCCCTACCTTCTAGAGTCCTGTCCCATGAGATTCCTGCAAGTAGGTCTCTGCAGAAGCCAAAGTTAGCTCTCTTGAAGGATTACAATCCTACTTGCCCTGCTTCTTTTTTGCATGGTTCTGAACTCTACCCCTCATGGTCATTGGGGTCTGGGTTGATGAAAAGCTCAACATGAGCCTGCAGTGTGTGCATGCAGCCCAGACAGCCAACCGAGTCCTGGGCTGCATCAAGAGCAGCANCAACCAAGGCTGCTTTCATCCCTCACATCCCCAACCGGACCTATTTGTTTGTTAACAGGGTCCAGCAGCATACCTGTTTTTGTAGAATCTTCCACCATTGGTGTCAGAAAGTTATTATCAAGGCACTGTGGGAACCTCCTGGATTGTGTGTGCCTCACTGCATAGTCTTTCCAGTGTTTACCAATGTGATTAAAGGTCCTCATGAGAATCAAGGCATGTGATCCTGAGGCTACTTTCAGCTATCTGTAGAATCAGCTATCATCAACTTCATCTTCCTGATCAAGTGGCCCACAATAAACACTCACAAGAGTGTCACCCATATTAGGCTGCCCTTAATTCATACCTATGCACTTTTAGCATGTTCCTCTCTCTCTTCTAGGCAGAGCACTATACATTCCAATTGTTCACTCATGAAAACAGCAACTCCACCGCCTCATCTTGCTTATCTTTCTTTCTGAAAAAGTGCATAGCTGTCCATGACAGCATTCCATGTGAGCCATCCTACCATGTCTCTGTAATGACAATGAGATCATGGCTCTGTGACTTCACCCACACCTCTGGTTCTTCTTGCTTATTCCACATGCCTCATGTGTTGGTGTACAGGCATTTCAGAGAGGTATCCGAGCAAGAAGCTTTCCCTGGAGGGGTGCAAGGGGATCCACCATTGTCATACACACCTCTGAGTGGCTGGCATTGGCTCACATCTTGGGATGCAACTAAGCAACATTTGATGCTTCTTTGGTTGGCCTAAGCTATTGCCTGGTTGGATGGGATACCACAAGCATTGCCATCTTGGATCCTGCTCTCTTGAGTCTTTCAGTTTAAAGCCCACCTCACTGAGTTGGCCAGCCTGCTACTGAAGGTTCCCTTGCCTTTTTTGAGACAGGTGTATTCCATCTCTCCCTAACAGGTTATAGTCATCAAAGAGTGCCCCATTGTCATAAAACCCAAAATACTTGTGATGGAACCAGCCATGAAGCTAGGAGTTGAACTTTATTATTCATTTACTTCTGTCTGTCTCCTTTTCTCTAACTGGTAAAACAGAGGAAAAAACTTGGGCAGCAATGTTTTTCACCCTTGAGTCTTTATAGTCCTACCCAGGTTGTGGCTCACAACATGATGCCCACATGGAAGAGTAACAGTGGATAGTAGTTAGTGCTCTTGACTAGTTGTGCGTACTCTTGACAATGACTCAGATATTAACTCAGTATATAGCAGGCCTCTCGTGAGTTGGCAGATGCCCCTTAACAGTCACCCTATGAGCACATGTTTCTTTTAATGGTATCAACTACATACTGATAGTGAAGTTTCTCTATGTAGAGCTTGCTCTTGGGTGTCTGTAGATGTTAAAGCTTCGCATCTGTTTCTGGTGCTGACGTTAGAGGGTGGATGAAGTGCAGTCATGCCTTTTTGGGTCACCAAGGTCCAGTGTGCCTCTTTCTCAGTTGTATCTGGTCTAGGACTATGGTTTCAAAACTACCTATCTGCATTTCAGCTCCTCTAATGCTATGTAGCCTTATAAGTGTTTCCTGCAACTTGTCCACCTGGCGTAACAGATTGTCAACATGGACACACCTTTTGCAGGTACTTACCTTTGTATCAGGAGAAGGGTCTAGGCACTCCCTGCAACCTACTGCCTGTATCTTTCCTGTCTAAGTCCATCTGGGTGGATACCTCAGACTTCTCAGGGACTTAACACTGGAGGAGCATTGGTTTTAGCTCTTAAGCAAGTGCCCACCATTTTGGCAGGGACTTAGAGCATTTCCCTGGCCTGTGGATATACAAGCAGGATGAAGGATCATGCTGATGTACCACACTCTGTTTGCTAACCAAATTAATTTGGTTGGTTTGGTAGCTTTGCTGAGAACATTACATTTCTCTTAGAGAAAAAAAATATTTTCAGTTTGAAAGGTTGAATAGTGCTTTTCATAATGGAAAAGAAGATCTCTGCGGTTTGGCTGCCTTCTGATGCTGCAAGCAATATCCAATAGTCTGGATCCACACAGCAGAAGTCCAAGGCTGGTGGAAAAAATGCCAAAGTCAGAAGTGTCTCAAAACACAACTGTCACAAGACAGGGATTCGTGGAAGCGATGCTGCCTCGGCAGCAGCAGGGGAGAGCCAAAGTGCTCGGGTATCCCCAGTTCGGAATAGCAGCCAAAGAGTTGACTGTAGTAAGGGTCCGAGAGCAGCTGCGTCTGGGTGCCACTGGCACCTCTCTCAAAAGGACCCCAGGACTTGCCAAGCTTGCAGATTTGCACAGAGCAGTGCAAAAGCGGAGAGAACCACCCAAAGGCAGGGACAGTACAAAACTGAGAACCATGT
Organism: Ramphastos sulfuratus; assembly: GCA_013399055.1. Classification (NCBI taxonomy): domain Eukaryota; kingdom Metazoa; phylum Chordata; class Aves; order Piciformes; family Ramphastidae; genus Ramphastos; species Ramphastos sulfuratus. The sequence goes on from WBNM01001957.1 coordinate 99,633, forward strand.
AAACAGGTAGGAGCCGTCCAAAAAGCGGGGACGGTCCAAAATGGGAGTTCTGTCAAGTCAGGAACTCTTTTAGGACAGGAACCTCGCACCTTCTCCGTTGCTCTATTTGTGCTTTTCTAGACAAAGTGTCCATTTGCCACTTTATACTGGGCACAAAAACCCAGCCAACCGCAAGCCTGATTCCCCTGCAGGCTTCTACGTGGGTCAGCACATGTGTGGAACGGTGCCTTTTCCTGTTCCCCCTTCAAGCCTGCATGGCGGGGTGGGGAAAGCAGTTTTCATGCCTCCTCCTTCTCCCCATTCAAACCTGCAGGGAGGTGAGAAGGGAGGAATTCAGAGTGCTCCGGAACAATATGGCATAATTTGTGAGATGTTTTTACAATGTTTCTTTAAAAATATTGATTCTGAGCTTTTAAAAGCAGGGAATATTGAAGAGATCTCTTTATTATTGTGTATTTTAGTGATGATACAGTCATGATTATTAGCTTTATGTTAAACCTGAAAAGACATGAGCAACATTGTGCACTGGGTTGAAGGTACTACAGAGCTGCCTTCATCATCTTACCAGCAGTTCTTCTGAGCAGTGGCATAGCTGCTGTGTGTGCATTTGAAAAATGGCTTGTGGATTGGAACACCTCATGTCAGAGCTGTTGAGAAAGGATAATTTACTGGTAAATACTAGTTAGATAGGGAACCCCATCTTGCTCCAACATCCAGCCAACACAAGCCACATGACTTTGAAAAAGCTTTGTCCGTAGGTGGCACTCATGTTATCAGAGAATACCACTGGCCTGCATCTTATTCTCCATCTCAGTGAAAATTGTCTGAACTCTGCTAGAATCTGGGGGGGAAATGGGGGGGAAGAGGCAGGAGAAATTATATAATTAAAATTAGAGCCATATTTTTCTTTCAAATATTCATGTTGTGTGAGATCAGACACCTTAACTATTATCTGGTCTAGCGATAGAATATGAAGAAAAAAAGGAAACCAACTCAGATATGAAAGAACTGGAAAGCAATGTCCATCTACCTTCTGCATGTTTAATTCACCAGCCCAGCCTAGCAGAAAAATCTACCTGTGCAGAAGTAGGAGAGAAATGAGGCACGAGAAAGAGTAAAGAAGTGATAGAACAAAATAAAGCTGTAGGAAAAAAGAGAAAGAGCAGTAGTTTGCAGATGGTTGTTTTATGTTTCTTTTTCTCCCTAAAAATACATTATAATGTGTCTTTAAAAACTTATATTGAAGTTTTTCGATAAGTTGAGACAGCCCTTTCAAAGACATCACTTCTCATTAGTGGCTGATCTGAAGTACCGCTTCTAGTGGTGTCAGCTCAGGACAAGGAAAAGAGAAGTTCTCTTTCTAAGCCATCTTTGATGACAATAATAAATCTAAATAAATGCATCCATGGTGCAGTCAAACACCCAGGGGACAGATAGCTCCTGAAGACATCCTCAACACTATGCAACTCAAGACACAGCAAGCAGTGATAATGTCAGCCAGATAAGTGAACCTACCAAGTTGAATTCCTGGATACTCACCTGCATCACCTCCCCAAGAAAACCTTGAAGCTTAGTGATGGAATGAAAAGGAACTGCAGAACCCAGTGTTCTTTGGTATTTACAAGAACCAGCAGCATCATACTGTAGTTATGCATAGAAGAATGGACAAGGGGTGTGAGGCCTAAGAGAAATAATGCTGTGAATGGCGTTAGGCCTGTGTCCTAAATCTATGATTTATGGTAAAATTCATAATACTGAAAAGCCAAATGAGAGAGAACAGGATATGATTGACTTTAAATGCCAATACCATCCATTTAAAACAGCTTTTTTGTTCAGTTCCCTGGGGCTGAAACAGATTTCTCCTCAATCAGTATTTTATTTAAAGTAATGAGGAGGCCACTAAATTGGATAAACAAGCAGCAGATGAATGTGTTCTGTCCAGCTGATAATTGTGAAAGGAATTCACCAGCGACAGGCACCCACTCCTGTTTTCTGCCCTCATAATGTCTCCAGGAGAAAATATCACCTGTACTTTGTGAACGAGGAATAAGTGTTGCAAACAGGGGAACTGTGGTTGTCTAGTCTGGAGACAGGGAGGCTGAGGGAATAGTCTTGCTATCTACAACTCCCTGCGTGGAGGTTGGAGCAAATTTTCGTCAGGATGCTATGTCCCTCTCTACTCAGCACTGGTGAGACCACACCTTGAGTACTGGGTTCAGTTATGGGGCCCTCACAACAGGAAGGATTTGGAGATCAGGTCTTGTGAGGAGCAGCTGAGGGAACTGGGGTTGTCCTAGTTTGAGCTACAGGTGAAAGGACAGAAAGATGGTTTACCCCCAAGGGAGTTAAATAAAAACACTGGCACAGAAT
>WBNM01001959.1:0-18477 GCA_013399055.1 Ramphastos sulfuratus
TCTATGATTCTATATGTTATATACAGTAGATGTTTTTGTATCGTTACTGGTTGATGAGTATGTATCAAACCTGGCACACTCAGGTATTGTTCACTGAGCTCTTCAGCTTGTCTGGGGATGAAGAGACCCAAAACATGTTCTTGAGCCTGGAGGAGAAAGGCTGAGGTGTGGCATGGAGCTAGAGAAGGGATTGTAGCTGTGCTTCACCAAACGGTGCTCCACCTGCTCTTCTGATAGCATTCACCTTCCAACACATCTTTGGAAATGCAATTCCATGACAAATCCAAGGATGCAGGCTTAGCCAGGTCGTGCTCCAGTACCAGTGAGGGGCCAAAGCCTTGCAACAGTGCCAGGAGATCTCTCAGGAACTTCAGACGGGGACTTTGTGCCGGTAACTGCTGCAGGGGGGAGGTTTGTGGCTGGGCGGTGGAGGCTGAGGGCTGCAGCTGAGCAAGGACACCTGGCCTCAGGGGCTGCCACATTGCACACTCCCGACAGGCCCCAGGGAGAAGTCAGTCTCCAAACATGAAACCTGATGACTTTAGCAGCTCCACTGTTTATGGGACCTTTCCTAGGTGACTGATAGGAAATCAAAGGCTGGCTGTGGCCAGCAGGCCCCCCAGGCAGAGGCAGCTCAGCTCTGTACACCCCCAGCCTGCAGGGAAGGGAGTCCAAAGGGAAGTCTCAGCTCCTGCTGTGGAGTGAGGAGCAAAGGGGAAGGAAGATCCCAGCCTTGGCGGGGCTGTAAGAGACAATGCTCACATACTGTGAAATCAAAGTGCAAGTGTGAGACAGGCATCGTTCCCCGCCATCAGAGCAGGTCTGGGGCTTGCTTACCAGCCGTGACAAGCTGCCCAGGAGCTGAGCTGGGCTCTGCTCTCAGGAGGAGCTGTGGGAGCACTACCTGGAGAAGTGCAATGCACAACATGCTCCAGCTTCACCACCCAAATTAAACTCACTGCAGCATGCAAATCTTCATGGAACTTTTCAGGCTTCGACACACTTGGATTTTATGGTGACCTGGAAAGGAGGAGTCTGGAGCCATGTGCCAAGCAGGTGGATACTTCGTGAGCTTCTCTGCATAGGCCCAGCCTGTTGCTAAGAACCTAAACAGTTACGACTTGGATACAGCCAAACAGGTACTGCATTCTTCTCACTTTTTGTAAAGCAAATTCATTGCCAGGCTGAGATTTTGTGTGCCAGGTTTCAGGCTGGAGTGCATTTAATGGCTGAGTTATAAACCTCTGGAAGAAGAGGTTTGTAACCTAAGTGCTGACACAGAAAGAGCTGTAGCAGTGAATGGTATTGCAATGATGTCTTATTTACCTCTAGCAAGGAGTATGTAAGGAGAACTCAATAATGTATTCCTGCTGCTGCACATCATTTGATCAGTAAAGCTTTGATTTTATTTGGTAGGTTAAAGTGACAAAGTTGGTGCATTGATCAAGGAAGAGTAGCACTGGCCTGTATATTCCTAGGCATCACAAGATCTACATATGTGCACATGATGAAGCACTGCCATATTTACTCAAAAGTTATTAAACACTACTTTGCAGGAAATGACAATTGAGAAAGACAAGAAAACCATAGCACAGAGTAAGCAAAACTGCAGCAGCTTACTGCAAATGACCACAGCTGTTGCAAAAGGAACATAGAGGTGACTGCTGGATGTGATTGAGTACCCAAATGTTAGCTGGTGCTGCTTCTTTATTTTTTCCCCCCAGAAATGAATGATTTAGAGCAGAAACCATAGAAATACTCTGCTGTAGCATGACATCTGCTTAACTGAACAGGAAAGCATTGCATTGAGCTAACAAGTTAAAAACAGGAGGATGACCATTCTTAGGTAATCTGAAGAAAGCAGTCTGGACACTACAAGCAGTGACTGTCAGTCTCTGCCACTAGCTACACAGACAGCACATCTGTTGGGGATGTCCACGGTGTAGAATTTGCTGTGCAAGAACCAGTTCCTATGCTTTGGCATTCCTGTACTGTGACCTCTCTGATGTCCGTTACCAGGCCTGGAAACCTGGGCTTGGCAAGTTGCATTAGAAAACAAACTTTCCTGTTCTGAGAAGTGGTTTTTCAGGCATCACTGCCACTTCTGGATTAAACATGTTCTGCCTTCTGGAGTAGACAAATAAGTCCACCCATGCAATGTGTAATGTTTTCTTTTGTCCTTTATAAAAGCGAAATTACTTATTTGCAGGAGAAGATTTTGCTGTCCTTGCTCCAGTGTGCCTTGGCAGTCTCCACGCAGCAAATAGTTTCTCCAAGTTCATTGGAATGCCTCTTGGATGGAAGATAGGGCTCATGGTGAATTTAGCTGGCCTGCTGCTGCTGCAGGAATTCAGGGGCACACTTTCACACACTACACAGGAACAATTACACACATGTCCAATGACAAGTGCGCGTTGTCGACACGTGTCCAAGACAAACCACTCTATACATTAAAGAATGCATCTTTTTGGCAATTGCTGAAACAAGAACAGTCAAGATTTTGTGGTCTGAGCTCTTTTTAAGTCTTTATATGATGAGAGTGAGCCACAGTTTCTGAGCATTTTTGCAGCACTTCCCTGGATCAGTCAAGTCTCCTTCACTGCTCCCCTCGCCAACAATTCTCTACAGCGTGCTGAGCTTGAGCTCAGTCCTTACTGGTAAATTTTACACTGTTCTGCTTAGGCAGAGGAATCAAATTGAAAAACTCAAAATTGGTTTTCTTTTTTTGTAATTTGTTTATTGCTCCAGCTACAAAGCAAATGCAGTCTTTGCTCTGTAATTCGATGTCCTCCTCCTTCTCCGCCAAGGCTGGATTGGTATTTCCTTTACAAACCTCAATTGTTGGCATTAGAAGCTTGGCCATTTCAACTCTACTGGACTAAAACTTGGCAAACAAATTGCCAGCTAGCATTTAAATTCTTTTACTAAATCATTTTACTACATTCATTTTTATGAGTAACCTATGGCCAGTCTTTATTCTTGCAATCTCCACTACACTTCTGCGTCGCCTGAAGGTGAATCATTGGAAGCAACTGGCTCAAAAATGCTACTGACTCCCCTCACAAACATTTCACCGCAGAGCTCAGGCTCTGTACCAAAACCACAGCTCTGGTGTCTGTCTGCAGGCAGCATTTTTTACACTTCTCCATATCAGGCATAAGTGTCTCAGCAGAAGAGTCCTTACCAAAGTTGCAAGGGCAGAGAAGTAAGAAGGTACATGGTAAACTCTCCTGGTGCAAGGGTGAGTGGGATATTGTCAAGTGTTGGGGCTGGGCCAGCCACTAGACAAATGAAAGATGCTCTCCCTTCTCAGAAGGGGAAAAGAAAGAGAATAAGGAGGAAGAGAGACAGATTTACAGATTAGGGGAAAAAAATTCTTTAAATACTTTAATTAAAATAATAACAATAAGATGAAATATATACAGATATACACAAAATCAATATTGTCACTATCACCATTAATGCTGTGGGCAAGCACTGGGGAAGACTCAGCAGCAGACAGAACCCAGGAGCTGGATTCTGGAATGCACAGACTGAGATTGAAGACAGAACAGGTAGAGTTCCCCTTGGACACTGACCATTGAAGAAGAGGCCTGACCCTTTTGATCCCTCAGCTTTATGCTGAATATGACATCCATGTCATATTGAACCCCTGTTGATCAGTTCAGGGTCACCTGTCCTGTCTGCTCCTTCCTGCACATGCAACGTTTTACTTGCCGCACCCCGAATGTGGCACATAAGATCTAGCAGAGACCTTGGCCTCTGTAGGAGCAAGTACAACAGGAGGCTTTTTGCATAGCAGTCCTTGGTACTAACTGTAAATATGGAGCATTGTCACTGCTGGAAGCTGACACTGTCTGAAAATATGCTGTTAACTTCANAAGATGCTCTCCCTTCTCAGAAGGGGAAAAGAAAGAGAATAAGGAGGAAGAGAGACAGATTTACAGATTAGGGGGGGAAAATTCTTTAAATACTTTAATGAAAATAATAACAATAAGATGAAATATATACAGATATACACAAAATCAATATTGTCACTATCACCATTAATGCTGTGGGCAAGAACTGGGGAAGACTCAGCAGCAGACAGAACCCAGGAGCTGGATTCTGGAATGCACAGACTGAGATTGAAGACAGAACAGGTAGAGTTCCCCTTGGACACTGACCATTGAAGAAGAGGCCTGACCCTTTTGATCCCTCAGCTTTATGCTGAATATGACATCCATGTCATATTGAACCCCTGTTGATCAGTTCAGGGTCACCTGTCCTGTCTGCTCCTTCCTGCACATGCAACGTTTTACTTGCCGCACCCCGAATGTGGCACATAAGATCTAGCAGAGACCTTGGCCTCTGTAGGAGCAAGTACAACAGGAGGCTTTTTGCATAGCAGTCCTTGGTACTAACTGTAAATATGGAGCATTGTCACTGCTGGAAGCTGACACTGTCTGAAAATATGCTGTTAACTTCAGAAAGTGCAGTCAGTGAGGAGAGACTTAGAAGAGCTGAAGACTAAAATCACCGAACAGAATTAGTTCTGTTCAAACTCAGACCAGGACAATCATTAATCAGATTGAAATAATAACTTCTGTGTTCCTGTAGAATGAATTCAAGGGAGAAGGCAATTTGCCCTCTTACTCTGCTGTATCAAGTAGCACTCAGACAACACCTCGAAGATGCAATCTGTTACTTAACATAAAGTGTACCCAAGTCCAGCTCAACAATGATGTGAAACAGTCTTGTCCATCAGCTGACATCCCATGATATGTGGGTTGACATTCACCCAACCTCCTCCTGAGTGAGTATATCAAAGTGGTATCCCAGTAGCACAAATAGATCCCTTAATGTGCACAAACTGTCTGCCAACCAGCCCCAGTGCCATGGCCAAGTGCAGCACATTTGCCCAGAGCCATCTGGTAATTAAAACCTGATCCTAGGCAAGTTGGGGGGGAACGCCAGCAAAAAGAAAGAAAGTGCTTATTGGTCCAAGACCCATGAGTAGAATAGAGTGGAACTTCTCAAAGAAGCATAGCTGAAGATGACAATACTTAGCTCAGCTCCTCAGAAATCCATGGAAAGGCAGGTGCAAGTCCCATCCTCTTCAACTCTGACCCCCAGCACTTCATGGAAGCTACGTAGCTGCTAGCAGCTGGATGCACATTGGAGAGGCAGGGAGAACAGGAGAAAGGCTTCCTGATTGTGACCTGGTCACAGGATTCCTGGGAAATGTAGCAGACTACCTGATTCCTGGCAAATTGTTCACACAGGTAATTGCAGTTTTTAAAGGAAGGCCTCTTCTGCAACTGCCCATTTGGAGGGGAAGGAGATATTCAGAGGACAGTGGTTTAGGTTCTGGACAGGAGCTCCATTTCTGGCCTGCTAGTTCCTAGTCTGCTAACAGTGAAAAGTCACTTTGGTTTATGGTGCACCTTAAGTTCTCTCTGACTGTCACGGGAAAAACCATTCCAAGCCTAGTATGCCAGGATGGGTGACATTATTTTTCTGAACCCAGTTGCAGGGTATTCTCTTGGGGTGGTGGCCTAGCATCTGACTCATCTTCTACTAGGGAGTGCTGCTAAGTGACCACAAGTTAAATAAACTTGAATTCCTCAGTCATGACTGAGAGGGATAATGAGGAAAGTTCTCTCCTGCTCTATAAGTAGCTTCTGCAGGTGTTGGACATCTGGAACTCCCTCAGCATCCGAGATCTGTTAACCACAGAGAACAGATTGAGTAAATTATTGTGGGTTTGGATGATACAAGAAATCAGAGACCTTCCTGAGGAACAAACCCTGTTTGTAAGTGCTAGCTACAATTGTTGTTCCCACGTTAAAAGGCTTTCCTCTAGCAGTTACCACAAAGGTTTTGGTTTTCATGAAAACTATGTTAGCTGAACGAGTTACCTGGTCGGGACAGCCCACATAAAACACCCAACTAAGTTCACAGGCATGTGAGTAATTAAGTTTCTCATTGATCAGGAAAACAAAATATATGTCTAAAGCCACATAATTGTGTAAAGAGAACTTGTGCTGAAATTCAACAAAGAGTGTTATTTTTAGTAGTTGTGGATCATAAGTGGACATTTTACAGAGAAACCTACAAAAGTTAGTTGTGCTTTCTGGTAGTAATTACCTCCCACAAATATGACTCACTTCTGCAGTTTAAATGCAATGGTTTAGTGTCCCAAAATCAACAGTTTTATAAATAAATCTCTGAATCACAGGCTGAATGCCTGAAGTGTTTAAATATTTCTTACCGGCCTGGGAAGTAGTTTGCATTTAAGGCTTTTAGTTCATAACAGTTTCCCAGCAAGCAGTATTGATACTAGAAGGGAGTAAATACAAACAAAACAGGGAGTCTGTGGAAGCTCTGCAGCAGAACAGCATAAACTAAGTTTTCCCAGTCTTTAGTACTTCTGCTGAGATGAAGTGGCATTGCTGAGTTAGATGTGAATAGGACCCAAGATGGAAGCAATTTTCCCATTTCACAGCATTTTTTTTTCCATGGAAAGTGTGCTTGAGGCTAAGGTGGCCTTGTGGCATGGCTTTCCCAGCCAAACTAAGAGGTCTGTGCCAGGTCTCCTGGAGAAGGCAGAGCAGAGCACCTCCAGAGAAACGTTTTTTTGACTGATGAGAAGTGCCCTGGAGTTTTTCATCCGCCAGCCTCTTGCAGCTCAGCACAGCAGCGTCTTGCAGGGGGGCTACAGCTGCCTTCTGGACATACACGGTCCCATAGGAACCTGTGAGAGGGTTACAGCTGCCTCCTGGGGCATCGCCGTCCCACAGGGACCTTTGAGAGGGCTACAGCTGCCTCCTGGGGCATCGCCGTCCCATAGGAACCTGTGAGAGGGCTACAGCTGCCTCCTGGGGCATCGCCGTCCCACAGGGACCTGTGAGAGGGTTACAGCTGACTCCTGGGGCATCGCCGTCCCATAGGAACCTGTGAGAGGGCTACAGCTGCCTCCTGGGGCATCGCCGTCCCACAGGAACGTGTGAGAGGGTTACAGCTGCCTCCTGGGGCATCGCCGTCCCATAGGAACGTGTGAGAGGGCTACAGCTGCCTCCTGGGGCATCGCCGTCCCACAGGGACCTGTGACGCGAGGGAGGGAGCACAGCTGGGTCAGGCACCCTCCGTCCCCACCACTGCTGCCCAGGATCACTTCCCAGCTGTGCCTGGGTTCCCTGCCAGCGCTGCGGCTGCAGGGGAAGCGTGGCCAAGGGCCGGTGAACCCGCACGGCGGCCGCGGCTCCGCCCGAGCCGAGAGAGCAGGCTCCAGCCCCGCTCCGTTCCCGGGGCTCCGGGGCCCGTCCCGTCGGAGCCGTGCTGTCAGCCCTGCCTCGCTGAGAAAGCGGCACAGGCCCATGGAAAGCGGGGAGAGGGAAAAAACAAAACAATCTTACCTGCAGAGCTCTACCCAAAGGGAAATAAGGGCTTCCAGAAAATGCATCGACTTTGGTTAGGTTCTTGTGGCTATTCTTCTAGGTTCACTGCATGTTACACTCAGATCATCCCCAGTCAGAAAGAGGAAAAAACCCATAATAGTCACTTGCATGGCTGATACTGCTCTACCAGCACAGCTCTCTTGACTTAGAGGTGACCTAAATAATGCTAATCTGTTCAGGTGTAAAAGCAGAAATATTTCTACAGATACCCATGTAAAAACGCCCTGCTATGCATGCTGCTAAAAGTGCAAAAACCACTCAGAAGACAAGAAATGGAGAGATGCAGCTGAAACCTAGAAACCTGCTGTCTTTATTTAATTACAAACTGTCAGTTAAAGTCACCACTGAATCTGGGATTGCTGGCAAGAAGTTATATATTGTGACAGCACAGAACATGCAGTCCTTGTTATTTATATTTAATTAGAGAAAAAAAATTAAAGAGCAAAAAGAAACAGCAAGGGAATTGAAAGGTAAAGAAACGGGAGACAAATAAAAGAAGGGAAGGAGCAGGGACATTTTAGATGTCATCCCCTAGCAATTAACCAAAGATTTGAACCAAAGTTTGGGCACAGATTCTGCAGCCTTATCTTGGTTTCTAAGCCTTGGTGTGATCTACAAACAGCCCACGATGAATAAATGCATTCACCTCTTGGCTGACTCATCCTCAGACGTTTGCCTTTCTCCTTTATTTATATTTCAGCTACTATAATCTCTGCCCACCTTTGTGGGACACGTGGAGCTTTGCTGTTTCTGCTGCATGACCACTCAGAAACCTGCTGTACTGGCCCCCTAAGGCAGCAAATCCTGCATCTGTGAGTTCTTAAAATATTTGATTTGGAGCAGAATGGGGAAAGGACTTTCTGTCAGCTTACCTCCAGCAACCAGGAAGTCTAATAACTTTGTCAGGTTTGGTTATGTTCATTTGTATTATCTAGCAATAGATGTTCCTCTGGTGTCATGCAGGTAAAGCTTAGAATGAAGCCTATCACAGCCTATATTGTGAAACCCCATTTTTGATGACTGTGCACAACATCATTTCCCCAATTGCATAAAAAGCCTCCAGTGACTCCCTGTGAGCTGCAGGCTCTGTGTATTGCCAACTACTGCAACGCTCACTCTCCACAGGCTGCCAGCACTGATGCAGCAGGCAGGCAGGTGCTGTGTGAGATGATCTGAATCAATGCAACTCAAAAAGACCAAGGCTTCCTGATTCTCCCACTTAAGGGTTTTACATTTTTATTTTACATAAAGTACCAGCACCTGGAAGAAAATTAGTAGATAATAATTGCCATCAATATAGAACACAGGTGTTTTTTTTCCAGAAAGAGGGAGTGAAGTAGTAGAAATCAGCTGGAACTTGAGAGTGGAAAGTGGGAGGTCAAGAGCTTCAGCTAACAAGAAAAACAGAATGGCAACACCAGAGGAAGGAGATAAGGTTGAATGTGCTGTTTGATCACAGGATTACTGCAGCTTACTAGTCAGTGTAGTCCTGAGAAATTACAAACATGATTATAGGAGGCAAAACATGATCACAGGATACAAAATAAAGTATTGGCAGAGCATAGGATGCAGCTGCGGTCCCTTGTCCAAGGCATTGGTGACACCTCTCTTGACATCTTTTTAATAACTGGGTCACTTGCATTCAGAAAAGAAAAAGCAAAATTAGGATCACAGCATCACAGGATCACAGGATATCAAGGCTTGGAAGTGACCCAAAGAGATCATTGAGTCCAACCTCCCTGCCAGAGGAGGACCATACAATCTAGCTCAGGTCACAGAGGAACACATACAGGCAGGCCTTGAAAGTCTCCAGGTGCAAACAAAAGCCACAAGGTTAAGCTGTTTATTTTATGAGTAAACTACTTTATTATGAGACTAAAAAAAGCCAGAGAGGAGAGATGATTGCTCTCTTTAAATCCCTCTTATTGATATTATTGATGCCAAAGGGGGAAAAAACAAAGAAAGAAACAGATCTAGAAATACCTTAGCAATGGAATACATTTGCAGAACTAAATGGGTTTGAAAACCCACACTGGCTTTTCTAAACAGCATCTGAGAGCTGTGCAGCCACACCAGCCTTCCCAGAGCCAAGTCAGAGATCTTGGAATGGGAGCAGGCAAGGCCCACTTAGCCAGGTCTAGCGACAGAGCATGCAGCAAAAAAGAGCTGGCAGATTGCTGGTATCTGCTGTGCCAAATCTACCTACTTACTCTGCCTATTCCTACTCCTTAGTCACCCTTACAAAGAGTCTAAAGCCATAGGGGTACTTTGATAGACTAGAAATGCTGCCCATTTACTGGTGAGTGCCTCTCCTAGAGGGAAGCCTGTTTCTTGTAAACAGACCTAGGAAAAACTCGTATCCTTTCTTGCAGCATGAGTCTACGAGGTGGAAGTAGAGGGTGCCTAAAATATAAACACCCCAAGGCTAAGCCGTTCAAGGAAGAGAGCTCTGACACAGCCTCTCCTGCTGCTCTTGCGGAGCGTAGCTGCTCTGCCATCCCCTCTGAGAAGTGAGTCACTAAAGGTCGCCTTTTTCGTCAGGGACACTGAGTTCCTGGGCAGGTTGTGCCCTAGGCTTAACTGCAGCACAGCACCCTCTGTCCTCACTCGCTCCCACCTCCCTGCAGAGAGGCCAGGCATAACTGGGTTCCTATTCTTGCTTTTGCTAGAGTGCCTGAAAAGAAAAAAAAAAACTCTTTACAAGGAGACATTTGAAAGAGAAGAACTGCTCCTCGAGCCAGCCAGGCTTGCTGGCTCTTGCAGTGTGCTCCTTATCCGCGTTCAGGCACTTCATGTAGATGCTCCAAGTCTTTCCCCTGCTGTATCTGCCTCTCCAATGCTCTGTGTAGATGTCGATCTTCTGCGTGGGATCACGACTGTGAAAAGCTTTGAGTGGCGAATGTGCTGCCCCAGCCCTGGCTGCAGGGACGGAGGGGACAGCTACCTAACTGCGGGAGGCAGGAGGCTGGCACATCCCTGAGGCTGCAATCCGGAGCAGTGAGGAAAATGGAGTCTGATTAATGCATCCGCAGTGCAAAAAATGGACAGTGATTGTCCTTTGTTTCTCTGTTTGTGACTTTGCAATGTGGATTTGATTACAGCGGCCTGAACTCAGCAGATTTCCTCTCCGTGAACAGTGGAAAACATTGATGCTCTATTTACAAAGAATTTCTGGGAAGAAGCCTGTTGCACATACGTATCAACAACTACTTGCTTGGATGGTTTTTATTTAATAGGCTTTTGAAAAGCATATGGAGAACATTTCTGCTGTAGTGCATTTAACTTAGAAATGTGCCGTGCCTGGAGGAAAAAGCTCTCAGGAGTTAGAGTGCTTTTGTGCCTGGATAAAGTGTGCTGGTGCAGGGATGGGTATTTGGTCTCCCCTTCTGTCCTAACCTCTGGGGCCTGTGGCTGGATTGTACCTTGCTGGAGAGTTCAGGCTGTGTGTAGGTAGGGTTCTGTGAAGAACTCATGTTTGCTAAAATGTTTTTGCTCAAGGCCTCGAGTTTCATAACATTTTTGATGACATTTGCTCTTTGGAACAATAGCTACAACATGTTCGTTTTCCTTTGACTCTGAGCTCCAGCAATCCCTCCAAAATGGCATTACATAACGTGGCACATCTGGCCTGGAAAAGGACAGTTCAAAGGTTCTATATTTGGGTTGTGATCATTACTTTAATGTAGGTCTAGTGAGGGGATTTGAAGATAGATAATGTGTCTAAAATGTGAAGAAAAAAAAAAATCTACTTTCTCCTTTTATGGTGTTTGTTTTAGCTGACCTTCCCATATTTCCAGATGACAGGAGAAGCCCTTCAGAGCTGATACACAGGAGCAGTATGGAATAGAAGCAAGCTGGGTCTAAAGTCTGAAGGGACCCAAAATATCCTGCATTTGTGGTTAAAGGAGTAGGAATTGCAGCCCTGGAACACCACAGCCTTTGGTTACACTTCAGTTTCTGATTATTCTCTCCCTTAGAAATAGTTTCTGAATTTCCTAGTGCACAGTAGCAAGCTTGAGCACACAAAAAGCAAGCCAGTGTTATGCAGACCTTTTTTATTTCAAAATAACTCAGCATCTGATGCAATTAGCTTTAAATAGTACATCCTCAAATAATTGTTTTAAGAGCTTCCTTAAAAATTGCTAAGGGACTTCTCTATTTCCCTACTGAAATTTGCAGTGGTCTTTTCAGCAAGGAAGAAACTAATGAGGGTCCTAAGTCTTTACACAGACAGTTAATGAAAACGAAGTTAAATGTACAGGTTAATTCTTTGCAGGAATCAAACTCATCTAACCATAAATGAGGAGTTATAAAATCTGACTGTGCTCTCCAAAGCACAGAGCAAAATAGAAAAGTGAGCCCATTTAGGAACTTGTCTCAATTTAATCAAGCTGCAAGCACACCAAGTACTCATTTCTCAGCCAACACTGTGATTTTTCAGGTGGGAGGCAAACCTTCAGGATAATTCTAAACAGGTCTCACAAGTTATTTAAAAGTGCATATCCATTATTTAGAGCTGAAGTATTCCTCTTGTTTCACTCTCAGTGAAGCTCACATTAGGAAGTTTTAGAGGCTGAAAGAGCAGCACCCAGGCTGGGGGAAGAGCTGACTTCTGCAGTGCAGAAGGCAAAACACAGCACGCTCAGGACACAGCAGTTTAGAGATGAAGCACAAAGGCATACATGCTCTGTGTAAGGCAACAGGTCTCACACTGGGAAACAAGAGGGGGAACTGAAAGAGAAAAGACTGGGAAGTAGGCAGAGGAGGAAAGGACACCAGAATAAGCACTAACAACCTGAGTCAACATTAACAAGAAAAGACTCCCTGAAGGGAAGAGCTCCCTTTCTCATGACTTGACTCATGACTCTGTTTATTGATTTAACTGAAAGAAGATAGATACTACATTGTAGACGTGGTTTTTAATTAGCAAATGAACTAAAAACTATAATTAAAACGTCTGGTTTAAAGAACGCATGAAAACCAACCTTAGTGTTTTGACTGTGACCCGTTTGGTCTGCTTTGAGCTTTCCTGAAGCTCAATATCAGAAGTTGTGGAACAGATGGGGAAACAAAAATGCCAGCCCATATTTTCACCTGAGGCTAAATAATAGGACATGCAGCAAGTAGGTAACAAATAAGCAATAGACAAACCCTTAATTTAGCTTCTAGAACTTGCAAGCACCATACACATTGCTATTTTTAATTATGGAAAATCAGTATTATAGCTTTAGTCTGAAAAAAACCCAACCAACCAACCAACCAACCAACCAAAGCTTCTTGGATGATTTTAGGATGCAGTAATGTGTTAAATGCCTTTAGGATGCAGCAATGTGTCAAACTTGAACATCAAACACATTACTGTGTGCAGTTCTGGAGCCCCCAGCACAGGAAGGACATGGAAGTGTTGGAGCGGGTCCAGNGCCCAGTTCACATCGTTTGTTCTCCTGTATCTTGTACAGGAGGGGTGCTCTCAGCGTGCTGCAGATCAGCTGCATATCCACTGTCGTTAACTTTAACATGGTCTTCAACAAGGGTTTGAAGCTGTGCAGCGTCCTTGGTCATGCTCACAGCTTGCAGCAATCACGACTCAGTTGCCTACATACTCCCACTGGATTTTCTAGGTCCGAGGAAGCCACAAGAACATATGTGTTTGCTCTGATCCCACGCTTAGCTCGCCACAGGAAAAGCTGCTCAGGCTTGCTCTAAGCCTCCAGTTCAATGGAAGAGCACAAATAACCTCCAGGGCCTGCCCCAGCATCCCCCAGTGTCTCAGGGTGTCTCGGCAATGCTGGCATTACCCTATGGGTCAGTCCTCTCGGTGTTTGGTGTACAGCACACCCAGCTGCAGGAGCTGTTTCCAAACCAGGAGCACTCTCTCTCAGTTAAAAACTGTTGGTCTGGGAACTTATCTCCAAACACTCCCACAGGAAAACAGTGAAGTGTCAAAGCCCAATATCTTAATTTATTGACATACTCAGTAACCTGCGAAGGAAAGCAAACACAATTGTTCTCTTATAATGAAAACAAAAGATTTGCACTGCTACTGTGAACAACCTTTCTTTTTTTTTTCTTTTTTCTTTTTTTTTTTTTTTTGCAGTGGTAATGAAGGTTTTAACTTTTTTTTTTTTTTTTTTTTTTTAGCAGTAGTAATGCAGGTTCTACATCTTTTTTTTTTTTTTACTTCTTAGAAGATTTTATTGATGACAGATAAAAACTAAAGTGAAGGATACATGGACAACAAAGAGCAGGAGGGGTTTTTACTTTTTTAAAGCACAGAGAAAGCTTCAGAACCAGAGCTCTGACTATGGCACATCAGTATTACTCCTGTTTGGTAGCAATGGGATGGATATTAAAACCAGACTTAATGGAGAACGGAGCTAAGACATAGTGCCATGTGCAGATAATGTTGATTGATCTCCACTGACCAAGATTTCAACACTATGTCATCTTTCTGTGTCACTGACATTTTTATTAATACCCTTAAAAATGTCAGTACCCAAAGAGGATTTGGTAATGCCTTCTAGAAAAACACCTAGGGAAAAAAAAAAGCAAACAGTGAGTTAGAGAGTCCTGTTTTCACTTTTACACTGGTGCTAAAGACAAAATTCATTTATCAGAGAGAATAAAGTAGGCACATCAAAGGGAATTTTACTGGTAAATAAAGGGAAGAAAAATAACTACACATTCCATCAGCTGAGCCCCACTAAAGTAACAGTTGCTGTGAGGTTAAATGTGTACATATTTCTGCTGCCTTTCAGCATTTTTATAGGTGGATCAATCAAGTGTTCCTCAGTGAGTTCGTTCTGTCCCTGCTTTGGAGCATGGTTGCATTAGATGGACTTTTAAAAATTATTATTTATTTATTTTGCACATCCACGTGCTAAATTTGAACAAAATTTCTACTGCCTATGTATCAGCTGAAATTTACCACAGAAAGCAGAGTAGACATTGCAACAAGAGGGTGACCTTGCCAAATTTTAAGCAAGGAGCTTAGAGCTTCTCCACATGGTCAAAATAATGCATTTTGCTTAACTGCTGGTGAATCATTTCATAGAATCATATTTGCTGAACTTCTCACTCTTCCTCTGATGAATCCTTTTTTTTAAAAGTCAAATCAGAGAAGATATCCAGAAAATTCCTGCCTAATCAGTTAAAACTTAAGCTAACCAACAGCTGAAATTATAGCCAACCCAAATCTGCTTCTCGTGATGGAAATGTCAGACATCCTTAATTATAGGTCACCACCAGTTTTGTCTACAACAATTTTACTTTCATCCATAGCAATGAATGGAGTTTAAGAGGGGGGAAAAAAAAATCCACCTATTAAATCCAAAATCCAGGCTGCTCCTTCACTACCACTCTGTTTTGGGCCAGCCAAACAGCTACAAAATTCCCACCCCACTTGTTTGCTGTGGTTACACAGTCCTGTGTTATTTCCACTATCTCACACACAGAGCCAGAAGAACTTGGAAGATGAAAAGATTTTTGCTTTCAAATATTTTCCTCTTGAAAGGAGAAAGCTCAGTGTAATTCTATTAATGCATTATTATTTTGGAAGGACTGCTGAAGTCAGGAAATTCCAAGTTAGTGCTATGCTATATTCATTGTGCAGATGTACCACTTTCTGTTCCTCTTTTCCTTGTTAAATATAAACCTGTTGCAGGGTATTTTTCGTTACGGAATGTGCAGTGGGACACTTTGTGCAGCAGCACTGGAGTCACCACCCAAGGGAAATCTGTTATGTCTGAAAGTGGATGGACAAAAAGGAAGTGTAAAAACATGGATGAAAGCAAGGCAGAGTTTGCCATATCCCATTGGACTTTCACTTTGATGGGCTCAAGAGACTGCCCATTTTCAGAGAATTTTCTGGGAGGTGCCCCTGATGTCCTGATGCTCCACTATAGGTAGCTTTCCTTTTTTTTTTTTTTTTTTTTTTNGCTCTGCTTTGTTTGTTGTTTGTTTTGGTTTGGTGTTGGTTTTTGTTACACCGAATGTTACATCAAACATTCATACATCAAACATTCGTACTTAAAGTCCTGAGGATGTTTACTAGTTGGAATATTTGTAAATTCCCTTCTTCTTTATCTGTGCTTCACTATTTTGGAGCGTTTCATTCTAAAACGCTTAGGAATGTAAAGTCAAGGTATTAAAAATGAGATCGAAAACAAAATACACAACCCTCCCCCCCCCTTCAAAACAAACAAACAAATAAATCCACCAAACAATCGTAACAACATCCAACCCAGTCAAGCTACTGACACTGACTTAAAGCCCAACTTTTCCTTCCCAGACTTAGGTCATCTTCCTGCCTCAGGGCTCTTCCTAATTGAGGATCCTTAATTACCGGGTGCTGCTTTAGGTTCAATCTGACCTTGGCTCTTTGTTCTGCTGAACAGGGAGCTAATGGGCACTTTCCTCAGGCTGCAGGAGGGGTGACGAGAGGTGTTGCTGCGAGCGCAGGAACACAGCCGGTAGGGGCTGACCTAAGTCCCACCCTGCCCTCATCCCCCCTTGAAGCTGTTGCCTGCCAAATGCAAATCAGGAGTTTTCAGAACTCTGGTGGATGGATCCTCTAACCAAGCAGGATTTAAACACAAGAAGGCAGCTTCTTTTGTCATTTCAAACCTATTGTCAGCCACCACTTTGCCAGAAAAAAAGCTCTCTTGTTGGACTTTCTCCCCAAAGCACATTTTAAATTCTCCTCTTGTTGCTTCCCTCTGCCTTTTCATGAGCAGTTTTGCAGGCTGTATGCCAGTGACACCCACTTCCACCCATCCCTCCTTCCATCTGCAGAGCCAGCTTCAGGCAATATTACCTACCCCTAGGTCCAACAAGAACTCTAACTGCTTTTTACTGCCCTTAGATGAATGAAGTACAATTACAGGCTGATTGCTCCCAACGGGTTGGAGCACTTTCATAATAACAGAAATTGTTACAAAATACTAAGTACAGAGGAAAATAAAATCAGATGCCATATACAGCAATTTAAGCAAGGAAAAATGGACACTATGCACCAGCACCTTTGTGTACAAAAGCTCAAAGAATGCCAGGTTGGAAGGGCCCCCAGGGATCATCTGGTTCAATGTTTCTAGGTGATGGTGTAGTTGAAATGAGATGGCCCAGCACCCTGTCAAGCTGAGTCTTAAAACTGTCCAGTGTAGGGCAATCCACTGCTTCCCTTGGGAGATGATTCCAGTGTCTAAGCATTCTCATTGGCAAAAATTTTCTTCAAGACTCCGGTTGGAATTTCCCCAGGAGTAGCTTGTACCTGTCAGGTACAGCACTGATGAAGGCAGATCTACAGTAATGCCCACTACAGACAGCTCTGTAGGGTCTTGCCATAAATCCTTCTGCAATAGGAGACCCGTGGATGAAATCAATAGGGGCTGAAGCTGGATGTAGCCTGCAGCTGTAGTTCTTGGGTGCTGTGTGTCATGGACCTCTCCTTGTATTTTTCCTGGGTATTCAAACAAAGAGGCTATGAAAGCACTTCAGCCCTCCTCTTTCCTTCCATGACTTCCTCAGATCCTCAACTGTAATTAGGACTCCCAAGGGAGAATTTGTAATCACTTAGTGCTGACTTGACTCAGCAAAATGTGATGAGGCACTGGCCAAAAACCTCCTTGTGCTCATCTCAAGGAGTGCTGCTTTCCGGGGAACAGCCTCCTCTGTCTCTTCCCTAAGTGCCTTCTGTAGATTCCCACCCTGGCAGCAGTTGGATAAAGCAGTGCTGTTAGGTGAGGAGGGGACATGCTCCAAGTGAGGGATGTGCCACCAGCAAGCACAGCAGTGGGCAACTGGTCAGACAGGCTCTGTTTGGGAAATGCCTGGTTAGAGCTTCACAGAGTAGCATAAAAATTCCATAATGGAGAATGGCAACAAGGAGATTCCCTTTACCCTTGTGAAATGTGACCTAATCCCTAGTGGGATGAGCATTTAGACAAACCTGACACGCTCTTCAACATGTATCTTCACCTCTGCCATGTCTTAACAGATATCATAATCAATATATCTTAATATTAGTGTGCTTTATTATTGTAATTATATTTAACTATGCAATTATTATTATTAAATGACTGCTCACTATTATTTTCTGCCTTAACACTAAGCCAGTAATTTCTTTATCTCTCTCCCTTTAGACAGGAAGGTTGTACTCGGCCAGCATCTAATGGAGGAGTGTAGCTTTCATCTGATACTGCTTTGCATCTTGCTTCAATATGTTCTGATTAAATATGGCAAGATGAAATATTCTAATATTGGAATAATGTTTTCCTTCTAAAAGGATCCCAGATGGTCAGATAACAGAAGAGAGGTCTCTTACACTGAAATGAAGAGCAACTTCAAAACTGAAGATTACTAGTCCCTAAAATCACATGGCAGCTTCTAACAGGAGAGATAGAAAAATGACTGCTGCATCATCCTCCTGAGACTTGTGTTCTCAGGCTCGAGATCTGTGTCTTGATATCAGTGAATGCCTGTGCTTGCTCTTTGAGATCATGCCTGCAACTAGGACATGGGAGGGGCTCTGTGTAGTCTGGTGATGGATTGTGGTCCAGTGAGCACTGGAAACTCTTGAGAAAGCATGAGCTTTCCCATGACTTCAGGAAGTGATTGATCTCTGTCAGCATGCTTACCTTTCAGAAATTGTCCAGGAAAATCCAGGGAAAGCCATATGGCAGCTCCTAAAATTAGATACCACCTAACACAGTACCTAATTGCAAGGCCACGGAGCCTACATCTGCCAGAACTGGGTGTAGCATGAAACGTCAAATGCAGATTTAGATCCAAGTACAACTGCAAAAGGGAAACAAAGTGGTTTTGACATTCTCTTAATTGACAAAGAGCTTCCTAATGTGTTTGTTGAGATTCTAATGGGGAATAGCAAAAAACCTGGAGAAATCTGAATCTTTTCCCATCAGGAAAATGTAATAAAGAACATTTGGAGTTCTTCTGTTGCCTGTTCCCCCATACCATGGTCCTGCAGAGATACAGAGATGTACATCCCTAGCTGGTATTTATCATTATAGAAGATGTTGCT